>OX457052.1:33268343-33295843 GCA_949752735.1 Lumbricus terrestris
GGACCATAGCCTACATAATTACGTCAATATTTTGAATGATTGGGATTATAATTTGCATTTAAACTGTTCAACCGTTACACTCCCAGGTCAGAGCTATTATAATAAACGACCATATGCGATAGCAAAGATCGTTGGAGTCGCACCCCTCCTTTATCCAGGCTTGGGACTGGCATTGCCAGACTGCAAACAGTGGCGTAGTCTATATGTTTATTTGTTTATCGAATACATAACCGGGTCACGTGGCTGATTGACCCGTGGTCTGCTGCTTGACTGGACAGGCGAGGCTGTCATTATTGACCACCAAGAGCGAGTAAGCTGCCTCACCCATCTAGGCACTTGGAAATCATTATTTTTATATATAGCGTACCTGGAAATTAATGCATTGTAGCTGCCGTTTTAAACGACACATGTATGCCAATAAGAGGCCGTGTGTATAATTATGTGTAGGCCTTTAGTGTAAACGTGTAAGCGTGTGAGGTACACTTCGGAGCAAGACCAAACTGAGACCTAAGAACTAGAATCGTAATCTTTAAATTTCTACAGCGCCACTCGAAATCAAACCACAGGGCACCAGCTTATTCACGAGCTATGAGCAAGAACATTGAATTATACACGTGTAGTTTGCCTTCACTTGGCCTGCAGTAGGGCTATCAATCATGTGGTGGAGTTGCATATTAAATAATATATAATATATGTATAATATAATTATGTAATATGTAATATATATAACACAATGTCATATATAATATGATATAAATATATTATATAAGTATAGCCTACATGCATTTACTATATGCAACATGTATGTATATCACACATTCATCAATACATGAATATATCAGTGTATGTGTGTGAGTTCGTGTGTGTGCGTATGCGAGTGGGTGTATCGCTCGAATGTTTGGAGATTGACTGGAAAGATAAAGATGAGATGAGGAGGAGCAGACAATTCCCTTAATCCCATCCTAACCCTCCCATCCACCTCCTCCCATCCACCTCCTCCCATCCACCTCCTCCCATCCTCACCCTCCCATCCACCTCCTCCCATCCACCTCCTCCCATCCACCTCCTCCCATCCACCTCCTCCCATCCTCACCCTCCCATCCACCTCCTCCCATCCACCTCCTCCCATCCACCTCCTCCTCCTCGTCTTCCATTGAGTTTTATATAGCGCCGTTTCTCATTCCATTCGTGGCTCATCTCGTTCGGTTATTGACCTTTGCACTATCGACCAATGACTGACCGACGTTGATTGGGTCCCATTCCCAGAATGCAACGCGCCAACTGTATGCACCCCTCCCCCCCACACACCCACACACACGCACGCAAACACACGCGCACACACACACATACACACGCAGACACACACACACATACACACACACGCACCCACACAAACACACACACAAACACACGCGCGCACCCACACAAACACACACACATACACACACACACGCACCCACACAAACACACACACATACACACACACGCACCCACACACGCACGTACACAAACACACGCACGCACACACCCACACACATTATTATGTTATGAATATGCATGTAGCAGCCACAGTGAAAGATTTCATCCAAACCATTTATTAATTCTGAAAAAATTTATATAGCGCCACAACCAGAAGAGATCATAGGTACACCAACCCACCACCCTCCCCAATGAGACAATCATGCCAAAGGCAATAGCAATAGCAATGACCTGGATTGGAAGAATGCCAATGTTGACTAGACTATCAGCAACACGGCTATACTGCCACCTACAGTGCATACGACGACGGTGAATATGCATGATAATCATAAATATTCATGAATATTCATGACTAATTGAATATGCATGATTATTCATGAATATGCATGAGGTTCGATAATTAGGTCGGTTGGTAAAGACATCTATTAATGTATTTTTGTTGTTGTTGTTGTTGTTGTTGTTGTTGTTGCTACGAATGACAGCGCAAAAGATATGAACAGAGTCAACCGTATACCTGGCATTAAAATGCTCGGCCTTGCCTATTACAAATTTACATTCCCTTCCTTTACATTCTCTTGCCTTCTCTTACATTCTCTTAGCTACCTTCCCTTCTCTTACATTGCCTTCCCTTACCGTTTCGGCGTCTCTTACCTCACTTTCCTTAAAATTTCTTATCTTGCCTTCTCATAAATATTACTTTCCGTATATTATACCATCTCTTCCCATAGTTTACCTTGCCATTGCCTTCAGATACATTCCCTTCTCCTATACCTTCCATCATTCTCTTGCATTACATGTGCTTATCCGTTCTACTGTTGTTCATTTCACCATCGCACCCTAGCGAGTGGAAGGCAGAGCCAACATCGTTTCATGCGCTATGATCGGGCTTCGAACCCACGACCTTCTGTTCATTGTGCCTGCAGATCAACCATGCAGCATCACCCATCACCCATGCAGTGCTGCTTCCCAATTATCTGCAGATGTCTACTTTACGATGACCAATTATTGACTGCAGTTCCAAAGAAAACTCAGGGTTTTTTAACGTGCAGTTGTACACAAAATGTGCAGTTCTAAATGGATTTGTGCAGTTGTAGAAGCACTTCTGTATACAGTTAAAATGAGCAAAAGAGATCATTGTTGTCCTCCGATTGGAAGTAATTTAACTTGGAGGATTGGAAAGGAAAGAGGGGTTTGTGCAGTTCTAAAAATTCCTTAAAAACAGCCCTGAGAAAACTGGTATTTAATCGCAATTGCGAGATTCCTCAAGGGACACTGCACGCAGAAAGGTGGGAACTGTTATGTGGCTCATATACACCAAAGGTGCTCAATCATATGGGAAATAGTTAGAAATGGCTCAAGGTCGATATCAAACACGACACCATCAGACAGGCCTGGCTATATTACATCAGACGGATATATTATAGTGCTTAGGATCAGAGAGGCGAGATATAAGCTTATATATATATTTATATATATATATATATGGGTATATATATATGCAATAAGGGATGGAGAATGAATCAGGAAGGACGTATTTTCAGTGTTTAATATATATATATATATATATATATATATATATATATATATATATATATATACACATAACATATGTAACTGGATATATATGATTATATATATATTATATATATATTATATAGGGCCTACATATGATTATATAATATTATATATATATAATATATATATATATATGTATGATTATATGTTCTCAGTTGGATGTCTACTTAGTGTAAGAGTTCTACGCAGAAATGATGAAATACATCAAGTGACGTAATAGTGTTTCACACCGTTTCAAAAGAAGTATACACAGAAATGATTGAGTTATCAATCATTGAAGATTATCCTATGACTCGTGGTGGTTCTAATACGTATCCTATGTCCTCTGATCCTCTATTTAATCTATTAAGACCCAGGTTATGCTAGATCTCATTGCATGCAAGTGATGTATACATAATCCAGGCTCCACGATTATTATTATTATGAGCTCATGCAATAGTCTGGGCCATAAATGAAAGACCCGAGACATTCTTTTTTATTCACGTAATGTGCTGCGATTGAATCTTTTTTGAAGATATATAATTATATAATACAATGATGACATGCACACTATTACACAGACTGCCTGGCTATATTACATCAGACGTCTTATAACGAGTTTCTCCGTGGTGGGCTCAGTGATATGGAATGGGCTCCAACTACAGTGGCGGCGCCAGAGGGGTTAGTGGGGGCTACTGCAGAAGTTACGTCTGCTATCATTCCCAGTCTCTTATTATACTGAAGCATTTGTCTTTAACGAATTCAGTCTGCTTTTTTGCCGTGCTGGTGTCGGGAGCGTCTCTGAAGAGTCCCTTTTATGAGGCGCTATATAAATTCTTTAATGAAAAAACGAGTATTATAATACAGCTGTAGGCCTAATGTTAAAGGGCTTGATAAGATTAGATGAACTATAATAGATTAATCTCCGAAATTTGTCTGACAATTAGTAGATTAAGAGACCGCATTGCATTGCATTATTGCATAGCATTGCATTGTATTATTGCATAGCATTGCATTGTATTATTGCATAGCATTGCATTGTATTATTGCATATAGCATTGCATTGCATTATTGCATAGCATTGCATTGTATTATTGCATAGCATTGCATTGTATTATTGCATATAGCATTGCATTCTATTATTGCATATAGCATTGCATTGTTTTATTGCATATAGCATTGCATTGTATTATTGCACAGCATTTCATTGTATTATTGCATATAGCATTGCATTGTATTATTGCATAGCATTGCATTGCATTATTGCATAGCATTGCATTGCATTATTGCATTGCATTGCATTGTATCATTGCATAGCATTGCATTGTGATATTGCATAGCATTGCATTGTATTATTGCATAGCATTGCATTGTATTATTGCATAGCATTCCATTGTATTATTGCATAGCATTGCATTGTATAGTATTTGAGTATTAGTATAGCACTTCTTTCAGTAATACAGACCATTCAGAAGCGCTCTCATTCATGCATGCATGCACTGTATGCATGCATGCATGCAGTACGATGGGTCCGAGAAAAGAAAAGAAATTAAAAACGGAACATGCAGTGAGACATTCCGCAGTGAATAACCAATTCACATATAATTATGCATAATTATGTAGGTTATAATTGCCGCTATATAAGATATAACTGTTATATATATACTATATAATTTATATAGTTATATACATATATATGGGGGCAGTCAGATCTAGCAAAATTGCTCTAGACTATAATATACCCGCAGATACACAGGCGCCAATGTGTCATGCATATTAAGTCGGCCAATGTGTCTCGACTCTGTATACATATTCATGTACATCCATATATAATATATATATATATATAAATATATCATATATACATATATATGTATATAGAAACTCATGCGCACAAACAGTCCGAGCCAATATACATATAATGTATGGTACAAGTTGGTCCATCAGCGTATACATGTATAAGTTGCTTCAGCATGTATACGTACATAACATGTATACATGTATATTATTATCTATTCATGTTTATATGTATGTATCTGGAATCTTTTTGGGCTGTTATTATGTCTAGCCGTGATGTGGATGATGTACATTATGTGGATGAGAGGCTGTTCGGTGAAATCGGTGTTGTGGGAGGTCAGACAAAAACCAGTGCAAATAAGAAGATCGCTGACCTTGTCTGCAGACACATACACACATTCACACACACACACCCACACACACACACACACCCACACACACGTACACACCCACACACACATACACACACACACACATACATACACACACGCACGCATGCACAGACACACACTCACATACACACACCCACACACAGAGACATACACACATACACAGACCCACACACACCCACCCACGCACACACACACACCCACACACACACACACACACACACCCATACCCATACACACACACGCATACACACACATACACACACATACAGTCACACACACACACGCGCGCGCACACACACACACACAGACGCGCGCGCGCGCACACACACACACAATGATAAAATAAAATAGGTGAGATTGCTGTGGAGTATTATCTCGGACATCTTACCTGCATGTTACACCGAAATATCTATATTTCTTTTATATTATTTCCTCATCCATTCAACTTGGTTTACTGCAATATTATATCGTTTATATAGGCTTCGAATTACCCGACTGTGCCATGATGGTGTCATTGGTGGTTTGATGAGATTGAATACAAACAGCACATCATACTACAACATCCTACAGCAGATGGCAGCTCGCATTATCACTTGCACCTCTTTGTAAGCAATTCCCATGCAAAATTGACATTTTGAAGAATTTCATATATAGGCCTACTATAAAAAAGTATAAGTAGATAAAAGAAATAAATTTCTCACGAAGAAATGTGAATTCATGTTCCGCTTTGCAAACAATAATATTTATTGCCACGTGCCGATAAAGACTGTCTCTTAAACCGACTCTCAGGATCTCGGGCTCTTCTTTTGCTGCTGCTTCTTCTTCTTCTTCTTCTTCTTCTTCTTCTTCTTCTTCTTCTTCTTCTTCTTCTTCTTCTTCTTCTTCTTCTTCTTCTTCTTCTTCTTCTTCCTCTTCCTCTTCCTCTTCCTCTTCCTCTTCCTCTTCCTCTTCCTCTTCCTCTTCCTCTTCCTCTTCCTCTTCCTCTTCCTCTTCCTCTTCCTCTTCCTCTTCCTCTTCCTCTTCCTCTTCCTCTTCCTCTTCCTCTTCCTCTTCTTCTTCTTCTTCTTCTTCTTCTTCTTCTTCTTCTTCTTCTTCTTCTTCTTCTTCTTCTTCTTCTTCTTCTTCTTCTTCCACGTCATCATCTTCTTCCTCCTCCTCCTCTTTCTTCTTCTTCTTCTTCTTCTTCTTCTTCTTCCTCCTCCTCCTCTTTCTTCTTCTTCTTCTTCTTCTTCTTCTTCTTCTTCTTCTTCTTCTTCTCTTCCTCTTCCTCTCCCTCTCCCTCTCCCTCTCCCTCTCCCTCTCCCTCTCCCTCTCCCTCTCCCTCTCCCTCTCCCTCTCCCTCTCCCTCTCCCTCTCCCTCTCCCTCTCCCTCTCCCTCTCCCTCTCCCTCTCCTCTCCCTCTCCTCTCCTCTCCCTCTCCCTCTCCCTCTCCCTCTCCCTCTCCCTCTCCCTCTCCCTCTCCCTCTCCCTCTCCCTCTCCCTCTCCCTCTCCCTCTCCCTCTCCCTCTCCCTCTCCCTCTCCCTCTCCCTCTTCGTCTTCTTCTTCTTCCTCTTCCTCTTCTTCCTCCTCTTCTTCTTCTTCTTCTTCTTCTTCTTCTTCTTCTTCTTCTTCTTCTTCACTTTCTCTCTCCTCCTTCTCCTCCTCTTCCTCGTCCTCTTCCTCTTCTTCCTCGTCGTCGTCATCGTCATCTTCGTATTCTTCCTCATCTTCGTATTCTTCGTCGTCGTTTTCTTTTCTTTCTATGAACGCTTTCATCTTCTTCTTCGAACACCGATAAGCATGCCTACATGTTTGACCTCAAGTGTAACATATCTTTATGGATGGATCCAGATTTGACGAAGACCTATTACAACAGAGGCCGTTGCCCTCAACAGAAATTTGTTTGGCATATTACAGCACTTATTTATGTATTTGTGTGACCTATATATAAATAGGGTGCATAGTTTGTCGAAGGGATGATTGGGCGCAGATGGTATCGTCATCTTTTCTTCGTCTGCGTTGATTCTGTGGCCTTGAAATAGAAACGTCGTCGTGTTTGTTTTGCAAAGAGGTTACTGTGTTGTTAGACCCTGCTGTTCGTATGTTGCGCTTCTCTGTCTGTCTGTCTCTCTCACTATCTCTCTCTCAGTGTCTCTGTCTCTCTGTCTATGTCTCTCTCTCTCTGCCTGCTGCCTGCCTGCCTGCCTCCGTCCACCCTCCCTCCCTCGTTTGCCAAACTTATAATAATTCATCTTTTGTCTCACCGCCGCCGCCGCCACCACCACCATCACCACCAGCACCACCACCTCCACCACCACCTATACCACTGGCCAATACCACTACCACTAGCACCACCACCTCTACCACTGGCCAAAACCACTACTACCACCACCACCGCCACCTCTGCCACTGGCCAATAGGCCAATACCACTTCCACTGTCCTTGCCAACACTGCACCTACGATGATCATGACAACCACCTCCGTCTCTACCACCATATCACTTCATGCTCCCCACCCAACTCATCTCGCCAATCTTTCTCTTCCTCTGCACGAAATCTCTCTCCTCCATCACCAATGAAGCCACCTTCTCTGCCCCGTCCTGCAAAAATAAATCTCCATCTTCTTTGCTCACCTTAAACCATCCTTTATATTCTCTACCCATCTTCCTACGTCATATTACATCGCCATTATTCCTCTACGTTCTCTTCTCCGTTTCCATCTTCATCCTCTTCTCCATTCACCACATTTCTCATTCCCTTTTCCTCCTGTTATCCTCCCCTTCCTCTTCTTCCTCCTCTTCTTCTCTTTTATCATCATCATCTTCTTCTTCTTCTTTATTATTTTTATTCTTCTTCTTTAACCTCCTCCTCCTCCTCATCCTCCTCTTCTTCTTCTTCTTCTTCCTCTTCTTCTTCTTCTCTATCTCGTTCTTCTCTTCCCCTCTCCTCTTCCCCCCGTTTTCCCATTCCCACATCCCCATAATTCCTCTTTTTTCACCTTCCTAACCTACCGCCATCCTTAATTTTGCTCGATGTGACCACCATCCTACCACGCGCCTCCATACAACTCTCTTAACACACAGACTTCCAAACACCGTACGCAGACTATCTCAGAACCAACCGTTACTGGCCGACCGACCGACCGCCTGACCGACTGACCGACCGACCGACCGACCGATCAACCGACCGACCGACAGACCGACCGACCGATCAACCGACCGTCCGCCTGACCGACAGACCGACCGACCGATCGACCGACCTACCGACCGCCTGACCGACCAACCGACCGACCGATCGACCAACCAACCGACCGACCGACCGACCGATTGACCGATTGACCGACCGACTGACCGACCGACCGACCGACCTACCGACCGCCTGACCGACCGACCGATTGACCGACCGACCGACCGGCCGACCAACAGACCGACCGACCAACCGACCAACCGACCGACCGCCTGACCGACCGACCGACCGACCTACCGACCGCCTGACCGACCAACCGATCGACCAACCAACCGACCGACCGACCGACTGGCCGACCAACCAACCGACCGACCGACCGACCAACCGACCGACCGACTGGCCGACCGACCGACAGACCTACCGACCGACCGACCAACCGACCAACCGACCGACCGACCGCCTGACCGACCGACCGACCAACAGACCGACCGACCGACCAACCGACCAACCGACCGACCGACCGCCTGACCGACCGACCGACCGACCGACCAACCGACCGACTGGCCGACCAACCAACCGACCGACCAACCGACCGACCGACCGATCGACCGACCGATCGACCGACCGACCGATTGACCAACCGACCGACCGACCGATTGACCCACCGACCGACCAACCGACCGACCGACCGACCGACCGACCGACCGACCGACCGACCGACAGTCCACTGTGCCAACTGCGACCGCACATCGCAAACGTCTGCTCTGCATCTTCTCCGATAGATATTTGTGCGATTTCGTTACCTGGCGCGTTCCTCCCTCCCGCAACCACGCCCATCCCACCCGTAGTCCCTTCCAGCCACCCACCATCCCTCCCTCCTTCCGACCCGTAGTCTCTTCCATCCACCCTCCCTCCGTCCCTCCGCCCGACCCACCGGGCGCTAATCCGTTTGACCTGGACTTAGTTCCGGTCGTGGGCGCCTCACCTCTTTCCGCCAAGATCCACTTAACTCTCGTCGAGTGAGGTCGACGCTGAGGAGCGTTTATCACTTTTGCTGTGGCTGACGGTGAATCGAGTTCCTGCTTTGGGAATAATTGGGATGAAATGTGTTCCGGAACTAGAATGAAAGAGACGAATCGAGTTCTGACACTAGAATTTATCACGTTGTTGCATTAGAATGAATCGAGTTCTGACACTAGAATTTATCACGTTGTTGCATTAGAATGAATCAGCTCTGATATTAGAGATGATCACATTGTTGCATTACAATGAATCGATTAGAATCGCTTGTGTTGTTGCATTAGAATGAATCGAGTTCTGATATTAGAAATGATCACATTGTTGCATTAGGCCTACAATGAATCGATTAGAATCGCTTGTGTTGTTGTATTAGAATCAATCGAGATCTGACATTAGAAATGATCATGCTGTTGAAGTAGGATGAATCGTGTTCTGATATTAGAATTGATTACGCTGCTGCATTTGAATGCATTGTGTGCTGACACTGCACTTGGTCGCACATTGTTGCATCAGAATGAATCGAGTTCTGATAATAAGAATTTATCACGTTGCTGCATTAGAATGAATCGAATTCTAACATTTAAATAGATTACTTAAGTTATACTTAAGTTCTTGCATTAGAAAATGTTGTTTTCTTGAACTAGAATAAAGTAACATCGTGCGGTTAAATCGAGTTTTGACATCACGGCAGATCACGACGTTGTTGCATCACAGTGAATCGAGTTCTATTATTAGAATAGATACATACATATATTGTATCATATACGTTCTTAAGTTCACTCCTTAAGTTCTTGAATTAGAATGGATTGTCTTCATGAATGCTATAGAATAAAGTTCCGTCTCTTCGATGAATCGAATTCTGACATCAGAATCGATTACGTCTTCGCATTAGAATGAACCAATTAATTTCAGCTTGTTCCGTTAATAATTGTTCTCCTTATTTCGTCGTAATGTCGAGCGGTCTAGTTCCGGAGTAGACAATGTTGCAAGTAATGATAATTAGTTAGAATAATCATTCTGATGAATGATAATATAAAGACTACAGTGTACCATTCTGAAACAGGAACATAACTAATTCTGATGCAAGAGCTTAATTATTCTGAAACAAGAATCTAATTCATTCTGATGCAAGAACCTTATTCATTCTGAATCAAGAAACTAATTTATTCTATTGCAAGAAGTCAACTTATTCTAGTGCCAGAACTTAATTCATTCTAACGCAAGAAGTCGTCTCCCAGGGCTTCGGGTTTTGCGAGTTCTTGAATTAGAATGTATACGTACGTAAATAAGCAAGCGAGTAAGTAAGATATGTATGTATGTATGTATGTATGTATGTATGTATGTATGTATGTATGTATGTATGTATGTATGTATGTATGTATGTATGTATGTATGTATGTATGTATGTATGTATGTATGTATGTATGTATGTATGTATGTATGTATGTATGTATGTATGTATGTATGTATGTATGTATGTATGTATGTATGTATGTATGTATGTATGTATGTATGTATGTATGTATGTATGTATGTATGTATGTATGTATGTATGTATGTATGTATGTATGTATGTATGTATGTATGTATGTATGTATGTATGTATGTATGTATGCGTAGTTACGTACGTATGCATGCATGTTAATGCAGTCTGGCCGACTGCCTGCATATAAATCAAGTTATGTGATCACGTATGTATGGATGTATGTATGGATGTATGTATGGATGTATGTATGGATGTATGTATGTATGTATGTATGTAAACTATGTATGTATGGATGCATGTATGTATGTATGTATGTATGTATGTATGTATGTATGTATGTATGTATGTATGTATGTATGTATGTATGTATGTATGTATGTATGTAAACTATGTATGTATGGATGCATGTATGTATGTATGTATGTATGTATGTATGTATGTATGTATGTATGTATGTATGTATGTATGTATGTATGTACGTATGCATGCATGTTGATACAGTCTGGCCGACTGCCTGCATATAAATCAAGTTATGTGATCATGTATGTATGAATGTATGGATGTATGTATGGATGTATGCGTGCATGCGTGCATCCAAATATGCGTTCAGGTATGTGCATTATTATCGCACGATGATCACGAGATGTCCCAGACATGTACTCTGGACATTACATGGTTCGACCCAGACATGTCTCTCTCTCGGTCCAGGTTCGATCCAGGACCCCTCTGCCCTGCTGGGGGGGGGGGGGGAGGACGGCGCTAAGCACCTCCGCTACAAGACTTCTTCCCTTCCGGCAGTTTCCACCGTCGGCGACTTCAAAGGGTCGAACGGCGGTGTATCTAAGCTACAAGTCGATGAGGGAGGGGGCTTAGAATGTGGGTTGGGGTGGGGTGGAGTGGGTGGATAACAGGGCCTGTCAATGTTCTCCCCCCAACCCCATCTAATGAAGTGAGGACAGTAACCGAAATGATGAAAATGCCCTCTCCGTTAAAAACCCTCTCTATCTATGGACCGCTCTATAAGTATTATACGGGCCGAACCAACTCACTCTGCCTTCAGCTCTACATGAAACTCGATGGATACTGTTTGCTGCCGTCAACGCGCTGAGGTGGCATTAATGACCCACTTGAAAGAATCCATCCACCACGGGACCCATGTGCTTTGCCCTGCGGCTAGAAAACTAGATGGTCGGTCGGCTGGCCAAACTGTTTGTCCCCGGATGACAGAAGCAGTACCGCACACGAAGTGAGAGCACTTCAGTGCAGAGGGTGTCGAAAAACTACTGCCAATCGGTCAGCTTCTTTCCCTCTGCCCCTGGTGGAAAAACGAGTTTATAATGAACCCCTTTCTCAGCCCAGCTTCCTGTTGAGGACTTGTTGTATCGTGGATTTTGGGACATGGTCCACATTAATACTCACTCAGTTCACACCAACTGCACCTTTGCAGTATTCTGAAGCAAGAATCTAATTCATTCTAATGCAAGAAACTTATTCATTCTGAATCAAGAAATTAATTAATTCTATTGCAAGAAATCAGCTTATTCTAGTACCAGAACGTAATTCATTCTAACGCAAGAAGTCATCTCCCATGCAGGGCTTAAGGCGTGGCGAGTTCTCTTCTCAATCTCTTATCTGATTTCACAAACAATCGCAGACTTGTCCATTTTCAGTGTACTTTTTGTGATTGGCGCAATAGATGTCCTTTCAAGTTAACAAACCGCTGTTGAAGTATTCCGGGATAGGCCTACCACTTGCGCCCAACATCGTGCTCATCTACAGTAAAAGCACTGTCAGTACATGGAAAGACCAAAAGGCTATTATAGGAAGTGGAGTACTATACCAGTCCTCGTATACACCGAG
This sequence comes from Lumbricus terrestris, assembly GCA_949752735.1. NCBI lineage: Eukaryota > Metazoa > Annelida > Clitellata > Crassiclitellata > Lumbricidae > Lumbricus > Lumbricus terrestris. The sequence continues at coordinate 33,281,098 of OX457052.1, forward strand.
ACCAAGTTGCATAAAGTCGCTAAACTGTATATGCTGTGCCAACTCTTTCTTCCATTGAATTATCATTTGAATCTGTTTCGAAATCAGTGATTTCATGGACGTAATATAATTCAATTATGCTGTCTGCTATATCGTGTGTTGCTATTTTTCTTGCGTTAGAGACACCCAGATTATATACATACGTGTACCAACCAACCACACGCTCACGCAACACGCAAACATATAATTTGGATTGCCTAAACTATAAACACGCCGTACGGGCATCTGATACACGTATAGTTTTATGGGCTAAACTCATGATGCTTTCATCTTGATTGACCGGTATAATACTCATACAAACCTATATAGAAACAATCGCTATGCTGGCCTCATCGTAGTAGAATTCCCGCATGGTAGTTATTATTATAGCTGCAGGCACCAAACTGATGTTGACCCATTTTTATGCGTTAAGAGCATAACAATATTGAGCGGAATGAACTCTTAATGTTGGATTCGGTTTCAACCGCTACTGGAGAATTAGGTTCCAAAAACGAGATCTTTTGCACGTAAATATACTGCATACCGCGCAGTTCATAAACTTGGAGTGAATTGAAGATCGAAAGGGTTGGGGGGTGGTGGGTGGGTGGTGGGGGGTGGAGGAAAAGCTTTCAAGTGCCTGGGTGGTTTGTTTTGGCGAATAAGAAGAAGATGATGAAAAAGTAGGTTTCTTGTTATCGAATTGGATGCATCATGATGCTCAAAACTGCTATTGATCCGAGAGGGTCTGGGGAATAGTTGGTCGATTTGCACGGAGCCATTTTGTCTATAGGCACCAATTGACAAATGCTAGTCATGCAGCAGCAGCAGCAGCAGCAGCAGCAGCAGCAGCAGCAGCAGCAGCAGCAGCAGCAGCACCACCACCACCACCACCACCACCACCACCACCACCACCACCAACAACATCATCATCATCATCATCACCACCACCAATATCATCATCATCATCATCATCATCATCACCACCACCACCACCACCGACAACAACAACAACAACAACAACAACAACAACAACATCATCATCACCACCACCATCATCATCATCATCATCATCATCATCTCCTGGTCACAGACATTTGCTGACGGTGGGTAAGAATAAATGAACGCCGATGTTCTCGAACACTTGTCAAGTCCATTGGCGATATCAACAGGCCCACACTACTCTAAATAAAAGATTTTTATACTATGTAGAATTTTATTTTACACACCTCTGCAGAGAAGGCAATGAGAGACCGTGCGCTCTTCGCTTAGTCGAAACGATGTGAAAAAAATGTCAGTAAGAACAAAACATTTATAAGTTTGTATACGCATTGCACTGATAGCTAAAGAATTGTCACCCGTGGCCAGCTCACGCAAATGACAACAGTTTCTCAACAGTAAACATAGACAGTTGATTTGTGAAATTACTGTGCAGTGCAGAGTCGCGCCTTCTCAGTGGTAGGGCCCTCGACCTGGAATTGCCTGCCCTTGACGCTCAGCTCCCTTCCTAGAACTCCTTCTCACGCATTTTCTCTCTCATCTTAAGGCAGTTTTTGGGTCGCGCTGGGGTTGGAATCGCCTCTGAGTTCCTCTGAGTGTAGCTTCTTGAAGAGGCTCTAAATAAATTCTGGGATGGAATGAATGTATTGTGATGAAATGTACTGTGGCGCAGAATGTGATGTGATAGTTAATGTTGCGTGATATAGAGCATAGAGATAAATTGTTTTGCAGTGCTTCACTGGCTTCCACTGCTTGTACACAATTTAAAGTTCTTACTTTGTTTCCAGGGCCGGATTTACATGTAAGCCAACTAAGCACCGGCTTAGGGCCTCCGGAATCTGGGGGGGCCTCCAAAAGTGAACTAAATAAAAAAAACACAGTGGCTTATGAATTATAAATTATATGCCCCTGATTTTTTTGATTTTTTTTAGTTCACGGTTGATTATAATCAATCATTTTATTTTTATCTTACTTTTTAGTAGGAATTGATGTGGCTAATGCGTAAGATCGAACACACTTGCTCTTAGTCTCATTCTTTAATATTAAGTAGGCCTATTTTATTTCGTCTGGCAAGAACCTGCGACAACCGATACATTATTGTTTAATGACATTATCGCAGATCATGCGATGCAGAAATGCAAGAAAGTTGATGTAAAACTTCATTGTGATTTTTAGTATGTAGGCCTATAGGCCTTCCATAACAAAAACTGGAATAAAACGAGTGTAGGCTATCAATTACAATTCGACTCGTTATAATGACTAGCAGTAGTTGATCAAACATGGATCACTGGCGCAATATGCATTAGGAATATACTTAGATCTAGCAATATGCATTTTGTCTGTTTTTGTCCTTAAGTGGGGCCTCACAATTGAAATTGCTTAGGGCCTCACTCTGTTAAAATCCGGCCCTGTTTGTTTCTCACGTCTCAGTTGTGTCTTGCTCCGAAGTATCTTTGTGATCTTGTACTTCGCCCCATTCTGTCACTTCGCTGCGTCCTCTTAGGTCTTCTGATCGGCTCGACCTTTTTGTTCCCCGCGTCAGGATTGCCATGGTTCAATCCAGATGCTTGCCTGCATAGGTCCACCTCAATGGAATGGACTTTCCCCATTAGTTCGCTCTGTCATCCTCTTTGGTAGTCTTTCCTCGTCTTTCTCTCGTCTAAAAACTTGCCATTTCTCTCGGAGTTGAACGCACTGAGAAGCGCTTTATAAATGGTCAGATACAATGTAATACAATACAATGCAATACAATACAATATAGAGCAGTGGTTCCCAACCTTTTTTGACTGCCGGGCCACTTTTTCTAAGTTGGAGGACACGAGGGCCATTTTTTCTTAGTTGAAGGACATTAGGGGGCCACAAGGCTAAAATTTAATTAACTAAAGGTGTATAAAATTGTTGTAATTGAATCAAACTAGAATGTTTGATGCGATTTATTAACGTCCAAATAAAATAATTTGTAATATAAAAGAATTATACATTCTATCATGTCCAAATTGTCAATTTTTACATGTATTTTTCTTAAGTCATTGAGATGCTGCGGGCCATTTTTGTAGGCCAGGCGGGCCACTTTTGGCCCGCGGGCCACGGGTTGGGAACCGCTGATATAGAGTCTAGCACAATACAATGCCATGCCATAACCATACCATACAATGCAATACAATGAACGTACGGGAAGCGGTTACGGTCTCACATCTCTTCTCAACGATATAGATACACGCAGACCAACACGTGCACACACACATACGATAGCAGACACGGATACAGATCTGCACATGTATACCCATGCACATTGCACACATACACCCCGACAGCATGCATCGGAACGCTACGTCCTATATAACTACCCAATATATATATATATATATATATATATATATATATATATATATATATATATAACATATATATTATAGGCATTGTGCCTATGGACTGAGATGATGATATATTATTAAGCAGGCTGCCATTATACATTGTATATATACATGTGTATATATATAAATATTGTTTACAAGCCTCTGTCTCAACCACCGCAAGATGTCGCGTGGTTCTTTGTCGCTGCCAGGGCGGTGGGTGTAGCCTCTCCTCTAAAATATCTAATCCTTGGTCGCCGTCCCGGTTCGTCCCAGTCTCCGAGTCTCAGTCAATGACCGCCAACGACGACGACGACAAGGCGCTGACGAACTTCCTCCGAACCGGAGGAGAATGGATTCTCTCCAGCACGACAGATTAAGTCTCGTTCCAATTCCGATCCAATTACAACATCAAACTCGTCGCCGCGGGCGCATGTCAGACGCCCCTCTCTCTCCCTACCTCCCTGCCTCCCGATCTCTATGTCTCTCTGTCTCTGTCTGTTTGTCTCTGTCTCTCTGTATCTGTTTCTGTCTGTTTGTCTACATATCTGTCTGTCTGTCTCCGTCTGTCTCTCTCTTGTCGCTGTCTGTCTGTCTATCCGTCCGTATGTCTGTTTCTGTCCGTCTGTCTGCCTCTCTCTCTACGAAATATGTCTTTTTTTTATTGAATTCATAACATATTGTTCAATTTGAAAGCTCATCGTTTTCAGTGTGTGATGATACAGCAATCCTATATCTGAGTCGTTTCACTCGTATCTTTATTTAATATTCAGCTGGTTGATATATTGATTTAATACCTACTTACTTACATACATGTACCTGTTTGAGCACCTATACTTAGCACCGTAGGAAATGGCAACGCACAGCGCCACACTTTCTTGCGAATAATGTGGTTGCATATATACGGTTACGGTTATGGGCACCGCCATGCATACGAGGGTTTCGCTGATTATAGTAATAGCCTACATTATTGATTGCCAATAACATGCAATCTAGCGAACCACGTATAGTAGTCACCGGTTAAAATGTTACTTTCTTGTTCAATTACCGACTACCAGCAGTCCGATACAGAGTTTTAAGTCCGCATGCTATTACAAGGATCCAGGACTCGACGGCCTATAATAATGTACTTCTGGAGCGGACAGCCTGGGACCAGGGTCTGTGGTCCCTGTTGGTGGGGAGTCCGATGGGACCAACCCCTGGCCGGGCAGGCAGCCACAGCGTTTGCCGATATACACGGACAGTCGTCTAGACCTATTTGGAGATTAAACGACGATGGCTGTTTTCATAATCTCTTCAAACTGTCAGTGGAAAAATTGGCGACGTAGTTCGGCGGGCGCCAACGAAATTGATCCGATCGATGTTTTTGGGCTTCACGATGACGAGTCGGTCGTTGCCAGGGTTGCCAGATTTCGATGATCGTGCTCTGTCGCGAGATTGCGTCAAAAAGTAGCCCAAAAGTCGCGACGTCATCAGATTTTCTCTGCCATGGGCTGCAAACAGCATTGCATTGAAAACGAACTTTATTGGTTTCGTTAGTGACGTCACAGAGCACGTGACGAAACCATCGACGTAAAAATTTAGGTAGCAAACTGCTTAATTCTTATACCGTAGACCAGCGGTTCCCAACCCGTGGCCCGCGGGTCAAAAGTGGCCCGCCTGACCTATAAAAGTGACCCTCATCTCTCAAAGAATTAACAAAAATATATTATATGAAAAAATTGAAAATTTGAACGGGATAGAACATTATTTTCTATTAAAAATTGCTTTATTTTTACGTCTATAAATAACATCAAAATTCTATTTTGACTCAATTACAAGAATTTTGTGTGCTTTTGGCTAATTAACTTTTAGCCTTGTGGTCCCCTAATGTTCTTCAACCCCAAAAAGTGGCCATCGTGTCCTTCAACGTAGAAAAAGTGGCAAAAGAGTCAAAAATGCTGTTAATCACTGCCGTAGACTATAATCCGTATGCCATAATTATGGATTCATTTCTAAGTTAGCAACACGCTGTATTATGAAAATTGCAGCTAGTAAAGGTAGCATAGCCTACATGTAGTTGCGTACAGCGGTCAAATTATGAGAATTCAAAATGTCACCGTTGCGACCACGGGGCAATTCAAAAGGAGCCCAAAATATCACGACGTCACGAGGACGAAAATTCAGTTGCACCCGCATTGAAAAAGTAGCCCAATTCGGGCTTTCCGCGACAACCTGGCAACCCTTGTCGCTGTCCGCTTTTCCAGCAGTGACCGACATTTCGAATTTTTGCAGCGCGAATTTTTGTATGTTGCCAATAACTATAATAGATTACGTAGGTTTCATGGTTTGCATGGCTTTGTACGCTGTCCAGACAGACAGACAGACAGACAGACGGACGGACGGACGGACGGACGGACGGACAGGCAGACAGACAGACAGACGGACAGACGGACGGACGGACAGGCAGGCAGACAGACAGACAGACACACAGGCAGACACAGGCAGACGGACGGACGGATGGACAGGCAGACAGACAGACAGACAGACAGACACACAGGCAGACAGACACACAGGCAGACGGACGGACGGATGGACGGACAGGCAGGCAGGCAGACAGACAGACAGACAGACACACAGGCAGACGGACGGACGGACGGATGGACAGGCAGACAGACAGACAGACAGACACACAGGCAGACGGACGGACGGACAGGCAGGCAGGCAGACAGACAGACACACAGGCAGACGGACGGACGGACGGATGGACAGGCAGGCAGGCAGACCGACAGACAGACAGACAGTTGACGGTCATTTATCATCAGACTTCATAATTTATCATAATTATTAAACGGAGGGAAAGTGTCCTCTGATCACTATGCCTTTCTTTCTTTTGTCAGGCTTAGTTACAATACACGAATTGGTTTTGTGGAGAATACGAGCTTTTTCGGTTGATGGACCTGGCTTTTTGGAACTCTGCGTTTGTTTCTATCTCTGTCTGTCTCCGTCTGTTCGTCCGTCCCTTTGTATGTATGTCTGTCTGTCTCTGTCTCTGTCTCTCTGTCTGTCTGTCTCTGTCTCTATTTCTGTCTGTCTCTGTCTGTCTTTCTGTGTCTGTCTCTGTCTGTCTGTCTGTCTCCGTCTGTCTGTCTCTGTCTGTCTGCCTGTCTGTCTGTCTGTCTCCGTTTGTCTCCGTCTGTCTCTGTCTGTCTGTCTGTCTCCGTCTGTCTCCGTCTGTCTGTCTCTGCCTGTCTGTCTGTCTGTCTCCGTTTGTCTCCGTCTGTCTCTGTCTGTCTGTCTGTCTCCGTCTGTCTCCGTCTGTCTCCGTCTGTCTGTCTCTGCCTGTTTGTCTGTCTGTCTCCGTCTGTCTCCGTCTGTCTGTCTCTGTCTGTCTGTCTGTCTCCGTCTGTCTCCGTCTGTCTGTCTCTGTCTGTCTGTCTTCGTCTGTCTCTGTCTGACTGTCTGTCTTCGTCTGTCTCCGTCTGTCTGTCTCTGTCTGTCTGTCTGTCTCCGTCTGTCTTCGTCTGTCTGTCTGTCTCCGTCTGTCTCCGTCTGTCTGTCTGGCTGTCTGTATGTCTGTCTGTCTGTCTAGCAGCTGGATAGAGTTGAATGCCAGATAAACTCTCTGTCTGTCGCTTTCACTCTCTACCTCTTTCTCATCTCTATTTGTGTCTGTCCCTGTCTGTCTGTCTGTCTGTCTGTCTGGATTGCCTACATGTCTGCAGGGGCGGATCCAGGGGGGCCAATCCGGCCATGCCCCCCCCCAATTTAAAAATGGCATGGGACGTGGCCCTCCCCATTTGGTTTCAAGAAGCCATTAAATAAATGTAGTGGGAGAGCAAAACAGGACATCAGGCCCCCCATTAAAAAAATTGTATGGGACGTGGCCCCTCGTTCGATTTAGCGGTTCAAATGTCAACCCAAAAAATTGGTCGATGACTAAAAAAAAAAGGTCATCAACTTTTTGGGGGGATGAAATGGTGTCTTTTTCCCGGAAAATCGGTCGATCAGTTTTTGGGCGAAAATCAAATTCTTTTTCCCTCTGTTCCACCAACAAGACCCAAAATGTTGCCCCCCCCCCTTCGAAACTTTCTGGATCCACCACTGCATGTCTGTCTGTTTGGCTGTCTTTCTATCACTCTATCTATCTGTCCACCCTGCTCAGTCACTTGTGTCGTTTCGTTATCAACTTAAAGCGACCTCGTTCGAATTGCTTCTCCATCAAAACCTCTCTCTGCTCAGGACTAACTTTATAACTATAATCTTTTGGCTATGGTGTGGATGTACTAGATAGACTTGCAGGCTTCTGTTATTGGTGCTACTTGAGAATATTTCTCCATACTGTCTTGTCACTGTTCACTGTGCTTGTGGTGGTGATGGTGAATTGGTGGTGTTGGTGTTGGTGGTGAATGTGGTGGCGATGGTGGTCGTGGTGGCGATGGTGGTGGTGGGACAAGTGTGGTTCTCTTGGCTATCTCCACAGAGTCCGTCGCTTTTCTTTGAATATGTATACTTGTCTTTGTCGAGGCGCGCTTGTAACAGCGTGGCTGTGTTATGGCGCCATAGAAACTGTCGTCATTACATTACATATGGATCTTATTACTGATTGGTTTTGAAGCGCCATCGGATGATCCTTTGTGCATTTTACACTGGCGCAATAGAAATTACCTATCATTGTGAAAGCAATTTTTCTCGGATGAGGACGGAATAATTTCATGCGCACAAAGAGACGAATATAGGGCGAATATTAAACTTAAAAGAGGTGTTGATTGATTCTTACTATTCGTGTGAAAACCCTAGACTCTAGAGTCTAGAGGATTAAGATGAATGTACATGTAAAATAATAATAATAATAATATCTTTTCTTCAATTAAACGCCTGCAAGACGCACTGCGCTTTACATTTACAAGTTATGCAGTAATCTTAATTAAACTTAACTACTAACTGAACAGACAGCTTTGTAATTACACGGCGCCGATGGCAGCCTACAAAGCAAATCCGCCCAACGGGAGCTCGAACTCACTACCTCTCGCACTCTTGACCAGCGTGTTAACCACTACTCTACCGGGCCCCCCGTTATTCTGTTATTGGTGCTACTTGAGAATAGTTCCACATTCTGTCTTGTCACTGTTCACTGTGCTGGTGGTGGTGGTGGATTGGTGGTGTTGTTGTTGGTGGTGAATGGGGTGGCGATGGTGGTCGTGGTGGTGGTGATGGTAGTGGTGGGACAAGTGTGGTTCTCTTGGCTATCTCCATAGAGTCCGTCGCTTTTTTTTCTGAATGTGTATAGCCCCCGAGTAGGTGTGTGTATGTTTGTATATATCTTTGTTTATATCCATTGTTAATGGTGTCTAAAGCGAGCGTTCTCAAATGTTCATTTTAAAGCCTCTCAAATCAATAATTATTTTTAGGACCATGCACACAATGCCGCGATTAATCATCGAAATGTATACGGCTATAATTATAATAATCGTAGTTTAACGGTAGCCTGTCAAAACTGTTGTCGCCTTCATAAATTAATTTGAGCAGTTCTAACTGTTCTTGTGGCATTAAAAGCTCAACCATAACAAGAAAGCTGTAGGATTTAGCAACAGAAAGATGATTTGCGTTTTAACGCTGGAGTGGATCCGATTTGACCAGGGTCTATGACAACAGAGGCCGTTACCCTGGACAGAAATTTGCTCGGCGTACTACAGCACTTGAGAGCAAGGTACTGAACCAGTTTTAACGCGTTTTAACGCTCTTCTTTCTACAGGTTTATAACCGAGGCTACTGTAGCCTACTTTAAATCAGTCAGCGGTTACATTTTCCTAACTCCCTCCCTCTGCCTGTCCGCTCATCTCCGTCGCTTGCCAGTTTTAATTGTTGCACACCTCTTTTAAGTGTTATTTTTTCCTATAAGATAAACTGGAAATCGTTACGATGTCAATATTATCAAGTGGTTATCATCGCCCGTGCGCATTTAATGAATGTGCACATGGAAATTGATCCAAGAGAGTCTCGCAACCAATCAGACAATGAGCTTGAATTTGCCTAATGAATATTCATGTTAGGCCTCTAGCCATAAGTAAGAAATACGAATGAGCTTCGGAACTTCATATTTTTTAGGAATAATTCGCTTCAAGAATCATATAACTCGGTATGCAAAGAGTTATCATAATACATGCATGTAAGTGATATTGTGATCTCGTGACATTGCGCGTGTGCAAGTAAATTTGGAACAAAACGTGATTCTTATGAACGAAGCGCTGTTAAGTCAGTAGAAACTTGATTTTATTTTTAGGACGGAAAATCCATGTTGGAAATTGGATCGTTTATTAACGAACTTTATACAAGAAAATAGGGTGTCTAACGACAAAATTTTAAAATGCTTTTCAAATGCATCTGTCTGACTCTGTCACTGGGTGCACTCTGCAAATACCAGTCCCATGCCTGAATAAAGAAGGAGGGCGTCGCTAGTGAGTTTCGTTATCACACAGTGACGCTGAACTGCAAAATATGATCATGTATAATATTACATATCTGCAGATTCTGTGAATAGAAACAGCTGCAACTAACTATCACCTTGATCATCAATCCTCAAAACAAAACTACTCGATCTGAAACGGAAGCTGGATTAAGTTATTTTTATTTCTGAAATGGAAGTTGGATTAAGGTACTTCTATATGTGAAGTGGAAGCTGGGCTAATGAAAAACGATAGAGAAATGGAAGCTGGATGAAGGTTCCTTATAGCTGGATTGATGAAAATAACGCTTGAGAAAAGGAAGCCAGGTTAAGATATCTTTATATATTATTTTCAATTGAAGCTGGATGAAGGTATATTTATATCTGAAATAGAAGATGGATCGACTTTTCCGCTAAAATGGAGGCGGATGCATGTTGAAATACATGAATGAAAATCAGCAATCCAGTTTCCATTTCTTAAGCTTTTTATCATTCATCCAGCTTCTATTTCAGATATATAAAAACATTCATCAAGCTTCTAATTAAGATATAAAACGCCTTGATCCCGCTTCCATTTCTTAAGCTTTTTATCTTCCATCCAGCTACAACTTAGCCAAGAAAATTTTCATCCATCCAGCTCCCAGTTAAGCAAGAACAGTCTCATCCATCCACCTCCAATTAAATCAAAAAGATTTTCATGAATCCAGCTCCAATTTAAGTCATGACACTTTCATATATCCAACTCCAATTTAGGGCAGGACATTTTCATCAATCCAGCTTCTAAAATTGAAGCATTTTCATCAATCCAACTTCTAGTTAGCAACGCGATCATTTCGTGCAAACATCTTCAATTTTTACAAGCATTATTTTCATTAATGCAACTTCATTCAGGAAACGTTCTTCAGGGTAAGAGTATCTAAAGAATGATTGATTGGGTATAACGGCCCTTCTGCACAAAATTGTCATTTCGCAGATTCGGCGAGATTAAAAAAAGCACTGTTTACAACAGACTCCTGCATTTACCGAACTATCGCAACCCAATTGACTTAATGAATATTCAATATGCAGTAAATGCTGAATATTCATAACGCAGTAAATGTCATTATTGATATGGCGACAGCTGATTTGTTGCGGGTGTCCCTTGGATCAATTTCCATGTGTACTTTCATTAAATGCCGCCCGTGCTGTCCGACGCCATTTGCACCAAGTTCTTCCACCGTTTTCTGTCCAAAGCGACATGACTCAACTCTTGGAGTGATGTTCCGCACCTCTGGAAAAATTTCGTCGACACTGACTTCGTATTTTTTATCGCTAAGAAACTTCATCATTTCCGAAAATGCGGGTCCCTCTAAACTGCGGACCCGGCTGCTGCAGCACTCTGAGCACCTACCTTAGTGCGGACGTGCTCGCATCCATGTAACATGCAGCTGGAAACGTATGATTTCAGTCACTCAGTTTGGTCTCTTGTTTTATAGCTTTGTTTTTCCAGAATTTGTCCATGGCACTGCTGTTGCATTTGCAGTCCTGACCATCCCTTCTATCACTCAGCTTGGGCTGAGTGATAGAAGGGATACGTCATGTTGTATCCAAGATAGGCAAACCTTTCGACATCTTCTAACCGCTTCTGAGTAGTACTCTTGAAGAGGCGCAATAGAATTATCTAAAAATGTCCTAAATGAAAGGAATCGCGTCTACAGCCAACTGCTGTGTCAAATTCTTTTCGAAGAATACCGTTGTTTTTGATTTTGTAGAAATTAATGTTGAGGCCAAGTTGCTTTCCTTCTTCGTTCAGCGTTTGTACAATGTAGGGCCTACCCGATATGTTCCAGTCGTCGTCGCTAGTCATCCTCGATCAGATCAATATCATCAACAAAGATTATTGATTCTTTTGCCACTGATCAATACACAACCGTTTTTCTAATCTTGTCCACTTGTCCACCACCACCACCACCACCACCACCACCTCCACCATCTCCACCACCTCCACCACCACCACCACCACTACCACCACCGACACCACCACCACCACCACCACCACCACCACCACCACCACTACTACCACCACCACCACCACCACCACCACCACCACCGCCTCTACCACCACCACCACCACCGCCACCACCACCACCACCACCACCACCACCACCACCACCACTACCACCTCCACAGTCACCACCACCACTACCACCTCCACAGTCACCACCACCACCAAAACTATCACCACCTCCACAGTCACCACCAATACCACCACCACCACCACCACCACCACCAACACCACCACCTCCATAGCCACCACCACCAACACCACCACCACCACCAACACCTCCATAGCCACCACCACCACCACCACCACCACCACCACCACCACCACCACTACTACCACCACCACCACCACCACCACCACCACCACCACCACCACCGCCTCTACCACCACCACCGCCACCACCACCACCACCACCACCACTACCACCTCCACAGTCACCACCACCACTACCACCTCCACAGTCACCACCACCACCACCACCACCACCACCACCACTACTACCACCACCACCACCACCACCACCACCGCCTCTACCACCACCACCACCACCGCCACCACCACCACTACCACCTCCACAGTCACCACCACCACTACCACCTCCACAGTCACCACCACCACCACCACTATCACCACCTCCACAGTCACCACCAATACCACCACCACCACCACCACCACCAACACCACCACCTCCATAGCCACCACCACCAACACCACCACCACCACCAACACCTCCATAGCCACCACCACCACCACCACCGACACCACCAGAACCACCAATCCCAGTCGACCTCGATCGCTTGCAATAGACTGATTGCCGTTATTATTCTTTTTTGCACCATTTGTCAAATCGAATGTTTTCCTCGTGTGTCGCAGAAATCTTCTCATCTCTCTGCCAGCACTTTTGCAACCAACGCATAGCACGTGTGTTCTCAATCTGACCTCCATTCTCTGCTGCAACATTCTATCTCGCTCTTTGTCTGCATGGGATTCTTCGGTCGACCGGAGAGTGGTTCGTATTAGCGAAGATGTATCGAATAATTGCTTCTTAAATAGCCAACATGATACATCTTTTAAGCATAATTATTAACATAGTTGTGATAAATCAACTTACTGAGTTTCGACTGATTTTATTGCTGACGTTGTTAGACAAAGATAACCTGAAAATGGTTTGGTTGACCTCAGTACTTAAAGTGTGAGAAAATAAGTGCCTGGACACCCCTTGTCTTTCTAAAAAGAAGTGCATGGACGCTCTTACCTTTTCAAGCTGTGCTGGCCAATAAGTGGCAGGACGATTTTTTGGACCTGATTTTGGCTTGGTTTGACCTGATTACGATTTTTTGGGACCTGATTTTGGCTGGTTTGACCTGATTACGATTTTTTGGACTTGATTTTGGCTTGGTTTGACCTGATTACGATTTTTTGGGACCTGATTTTGGCTGGTTTGACCTGATTACGATTTTTTTGGACCTGATTTTGGCTTGGTTTGACCTGATTACGATTTTTTGGACCTGATTTTGGCTTGGTTTGACCTGATTACGATTTTTTGGACCTGATTTTGGCTTGGTTTGACCTGATTACGATTTTTTGGGACCTGATTTTGGCTGGTTTGACCTGATTACGATTTTTTGGGACCTGATTTTGGCTGGTTTGACCTGATTACGATTTTTTGGGACCTGATTTTGGCTTGGTTTGACCTGATTACGATTTTTTGGACCTGATTTTGGCTGGTTTGACCTGAATGTGATTTGATTCGACCTGATTATGTTTTGATTTGACCTGGTATCGGTTTTTTCTTGAACCCTTGCATTAATAACCCTAATATTGTTTCTGTTATTTTCATTTTATAATTAACAAGTTTATCCTCCTCCTCCTTTTCCTTCTCCTCCTACTCTTCTTTCTCATTTCCTCTTGCTTCTCGCTCTCCTTATCTTCCTCCTTTATCTCTCCTCCTTCTACTTCTCCTTCTCCTCCTCATCGTCCTCTTCTTCTTCTTTCAGTTCCTATCCTTAATCTTAGTCAAAAGAACGTTCCACTTGACGGAACAAAACAAACCGAATCCGCACCTTTAAAACATTTCTCTACCGATAAGATCTGCGGTTAGTGGGAGAACGGATCTGCGCGCCCGACAATTTTGCCCCCCCCCTTCCCCGACGGCTGACAAGCGACAACTCAAAGGATACAACCGTTGCTCCACCTCAGGTCACGGTCGGGGGTCATGAGGCAGAGGATGGCGAGTGACAATGGGTCGTCATGCGTGACGGGCCGTCACTGGGCTTGACAATGATTTAGGGGAAATCGGAGATAGATAAGCCAGAACGAAGGTGGCTGGCTAAGGTAGCACTCTGTCTTCCGTCGACTTTCGTGTCTGTTACAAGACATCGGTTAAGTTTTCTTTTGATGAATTATTTTGTTGGTGACGAATTGGAGGAACTTCTGGACCTGTCACGATAGGGGAATTCCCATACAATATGAATGAATGAACGAACAAATGAGTCAATGAATAAATGAGTGATTGTGCGAATGAGCGAATGAATGATTGAATGAACGAACGAATGAATGAGCGAATGAATGAATGAACGAGCGAATGAATGAGCGAATGAATGAATGAACGAACGAATGAATAAATGATTGAATGGGCTAACGAACGAATGAACGAGCGAATGAATGAAAGAACAAAATGAATAAATGAGTGAATGTGCGAGTGAACGAATGAATGATTGAAAGAACGAACGAACGAATGAATGAGCGAATGAATGATTGATTGAATGAACGAACGAACGAATGAATGAACGAACGAAAGAGTGAATGAAGGAACAAAATGAGAGAATGAACAAATTAACTCAGTGATGATTTTCGCCACTAAATAAATAAAATCAATCAATCACTCGTTAACTCATTCAATGAAAAAAG
>OX457052.1:33298343-33315843 GCA_949752735.1 Lumbricus terrestris
CCACCCCTCTTCCACCCTATTTTCTCCCATCAACCGCAACGACCACTCGCACGCAGATGACACTAACCCTGGCGCTCCAGACAGCTTTATCATGGTCCGACTATTTCGTGACACGCTGACATTGCCAGCGGCGTCTGGGGGTCCGAACGTACACCACCCCAATTACAAATCGGGGCTTCGAGCGTCTCCCATAAAGCAGGCCCTTTGCCCATGCGACGGTATTCATCATTCTATCATTATCTGTCGCCCTGGTAAAGCCCGGCGTGGTGCCGTATCGGTTCGGGCGAATAAATTGGTTCCGACTAGGAACAGTTTTTGGCAGTACAGTGCTATTATAGTGAGTCGAATTATTAAGAATTATTGTTAACGGATTTTGATGTTGATACAAAATCGAAACAGGGATGAAATGATTTTGCTGAGAAATATTTTCAAGTATTGTTTTGCATTGATAGAAACTGTTTTGCGATGATGGATTGAATGTGGTACAGCAAGTTTTAAAGAGACAAGTTTTAAGGTTTTAAAGCCCAATGGTATCCTATTCGGTTTGTACCATAAATTTCAAAAACGATGAAAACTGGAAAAACGTCGTTTTATTCGAAAAAACCAAACACGAATTAAAAAAAAAACGACTGGTTAGTACCTATATGCGGCTATGGTTAAGACTTAAGATAGACGCATGATTATGACTGTCGAAGCTATCCCATGGCAATAGCGATCAGCAGAGCAATTCCACGTGCTGTCATTAGAACAGATAACGCCGTCCGGAGGGTCACGTGACTCAATGACGTCACTCCCGGAACTAATTTTTCCGTTGACCTCATTTGGCCTCACTCCGTCTCGGTCCACGGAAGCGTCCGCCTAATCTTCCGCTGGAATCAGTCGGACCGGAGTCCTTCTGTCGCCTGGAAGGAGGAGATGCCGGCGTCGAGCGATTTCCCGCCGCTGGGTGGGGTGGGGTGGTGTCTGGGGGCGGCTGCGCGATTTTTTGGCGGGAATAATTTGTGTCGGATATGACGACTGGCTGGCGGAATTGGAATCGATTCAATGTATCGAACGGAATGGAAAGGACTGGATTCTGGAGTGACCTCATTGTCTGTCTGTCTCGTGTCTGTCTGTCTGTCTTCTGGTCTATCTGTCTGTGCGTTTGTAAAAGGCAACAGACTGGTTCTTGAGTGACCTCACGAGATGTCTGTATGTCTGCCTGTCTGTCTGTCTCGTGTCTGTCTGTCCTCTGATCTATCTGTCTGTGCGTTTGTAAAAGGCAACAGACTGGTTCTTGAGTGACCTCACGACATATCTGCCCGTCTATCTGTCTTTATGTCTGTTTGCCTTTCTGTGTGTCTGTCTATCTTCCGGTATATCTGTCTGTCTTTCTCTCTGTCTTCTTATGTCTATGTTGTCTGTGCTCTTTCAGACTAAGTTCTATTGGGACTCTGCATGTGTCCGTCTCTCTTTCTGTGTTTCTGCCTGTCTGTCTATTTGTCTGTCTGTCTGTCTGTCTGTCTGTAGGCCTGTCAAATGGAACAGCTCTTCCATACTGCATGTTGATATGTCACCTAAATACCTGCCTACCTTCCTGCCTGCCTGGTGTGTGTCTGTGTACCTACCTGTCTGTCTGTCTATTGTATGTCTGTTTGTTTGTTTGCATGTCTGTCTATATCTTTCTGTGAGTTTGTTAAAACGACCATCTCTTCCGAACTGTGGCTTCCTGAGTATAACATCCTCACTTTAATATCTGCCTCCTGCAATCTACATATATGTGTTTGTCTGTTGTTGGTGTGTCAATCTATAGGGGCTTGTACCAGATAGTTCCAGTGCACGGAGCATCGGCCACCTTCCGACGCACATTCCCCGAAGGCACCCACTACGTCGAGTACAAGGCCGTCGACGCCAGCGGTAACCATGGCGACTGCTCATTCACAGTCACCGTCAAAGGTCAGTCCAGGTCACGACGCATGCGCACTTGCAATCATCATGAATTGCTGATATAATAATATGATTACTATTATTGCTATTTATAGCTGTTACTCTTCCTATAGTATATTCCAATAGTATATATATATATTCTATTAGAAGAGGGACCAGGATATAAAGCTGTCAAGGAGAAAGCGCAGAATAGACAAGAATGGTGTCATTGGAATCTTGGACCTACATGCGTAAGTGCAGAACACTAAAGATGAAGATATTATATTATTTCTATACTATTGGTATTATTACTACTATTAATATTGTTGCTATTATTGCTTTCGCTGTATTCATTACTATTATTTTTTTTCACTCGACGTAAAGAAAACACTCAGTTCTAAGGAACTAAATAAAAGATGTGGATGGACGGACGGATGGACGGATGGATGTATGGATGCATGGACAGATGGATGGATGGGCGGATGGGCGGATGGATGGATTGATGGATTGATGGATTGATGATTGGATGAATGGATGTTTGATTGGATAGATGGATGATTAGATGTATAGATGATTAGATGTATGGATGATTGAATGTATGGATGAGTGGATGGATGGATGGATGGATGGATGAATGGATGAGCATACCGAGAGAAGGAAGAAATCCTGGTAGAGAGAATGAATGAGTTACATTTCATTCATTACATTATAATTATAATTATTACATTACAATCATTATTATCTTATTCCAGTGGTCCAGTGTCCTGAGCTATATAATCCTCAGTTCGGCGTCGTCACTTGTGACAGCGGAAGTCTGTACGGATCTCGTTGTTCCATTTCCTGTTTTCCGGGATACGTGTCCGTCGGTCTTGAGTCGATCTGTCAGGCGGACGGACGATGGTCGTACGATGTCGCGTACTGCAGGAGTGAGTTGTTTATTCTCATGTTGATTGAATCGGTGATTGATTGATCGGTTGATTGATTGATTGACGGATTGATTGGTTGATTGATTGGTTGACCGTTTGATTGATTGCAGATTAATTCATAGAATGATTTGTTAATTCATTGATTCATTTAATGAACGAATGAATGAATTGATTGAAATTGATTGACTTATTGAATTAATTGATTGACTAATTGAATTATCATGGTGCCATATTAAAGCTGCCACTCACTCATTCGTTCACTCACTCACTCACCCGCTAACTCGCTAGCTCGCTCACACACTCACCCACTCACTCACTCACTCTCGCTCACTCACTCACACACTCACTCACCCACTCACTCACTCTCTCGCTTGCTCACTCACTCACTCACCCACTCACTCACTCACTCACTCACTCACTCACTCACTCACTCATTCACTCACTCACTCACCCACCCACCCACTCACTTACTCACTCACTAACTCACTCACTGACTCACTCACTCACTCACCCACTCACTCACTCACTCACTCACCCACTCACTCACTCACTCACTCACTCACTCACTCACTCTGTTGCTATAGTGACGACATGTTCCGATCCTGGAACACCATTCAATGGAAATCGCCAATGTTCTACCTCAACGCATGCGTACGGCAGCGCGTGCGAATTCAACTGTCGTCATGGTTACCAGTTGCTAGGCAACCGCCGTATCGCCTGCCTATCAGCTGACAATCGGACGCAGTGGTCCAATCCAGCGCCTATATGCCAAGGTCAGTCAAAGGCAATCGAAGTCATTTTGTGTAGCTCAATAACATCCGCAAACGTTCGCATAATGTAATGGGTATGTTCTCTGCCTTGCTGCCGGAGGGTTGCAGGTTCGAATCCACCTCAAGCCTCATGTAGGGACCTTAGGCAAGTCCTTTACTCACAGTTGCTCATGCTCTTCGGCGTGAAACTCGGATTCAGTGTTCGCTCATGTAGTCGGGAGCGCTTCCGAGTAGTTCTCTTGAAGGGGCGCTATAACAAGTGCACATACAAACAAAATGCATTCAATTGTGCATGTATATAATACTTATGCAATATGCATGTATGCATTCCATTCAACAGAGAAATACAGCGTTGGTGTGGGAGAAGAGCGACTTTAAAAAACGAGTGAGTAGCGACTGATGGTGAGAAACGAGTCATTAATTAATTGAGTCATTAGTTAGGCTGTAAGGTCATTCTAGATGAGGTGGAGGACAGCCAAGCAAAGACCAATGTTGAGATAGACAGACAGGCAGACAGACAGAAAGACAGACAGACAGACAGATACAGACAGACAGTCTGTCTGTCTGAGACAGACAGATAGACAAACAGACTGGCAAGCAGACAGACAGACAGTCCTAGTCCTGGGAGTAAAAATATCTTGACGATCAGTAGATGAAGATTGAAGATGCAGATAGTGGATTAAATACGTGGCCTCCTATCGATGTACATTGTATGCATTCGTGTATCTGGTCATGAATTATTTGTAGAGGAATGTCTGCTAAGAATCTCACAATGGCGTTTAGTTTCTTGACGAAATAAATTTTCAGACATCTTGACATTTTTTCTAAAAATGAGGTACAAGTTAAAAAACACACAGAAGGCAGTAATCAAATTCTCATTATGATTTGTCAAGATAGCATTGTGGGAGAAATTGTCACACCCGAAGAGGGAACAAGTCCTGCTGAACAGGGTAGTAATTACCACCGACGAGATGATCGTCAGTAGCGTGCAAATACCATAGGAAACTTTATCATGCATTCGATTGTACTCAACTACAAGACAAAGAAGACAAAGTTGGAAGTTTAAGGAACCACACAATAGAGAAAAAACACAGAGAAGTCAAACTCATCAGAGAGAAAAGATAGTCATGAATGCAATTGAGAAGGGCTCTAAGTATTCCTCAACGTTACGAGTTGCGGCACTGAACATCTAACTTCTGAATCTAGACCTGTAGCTGTGGTCAGGCACTCGAAAACATCTTCGATCAAAAATATTTTAGCAAGGGAGGGGAGAAACACAATGGTCACGTTTAAGTTTCTAGCAGGAGCATGAGAAATGCAAAACAAAAAATTAGGCTCCTAGGTATTTTTTCATGACGGTCTCTAAATGCAAATTTTTCTTTGTTATGATTAGTGCTTTAATGCGATGAAATTTGCTAAAAACCTAAGACAGTAAGCCGTCGTTCACCAGTTTAGAAATTGGTGCCAGTTTCTTCCAGTTTCTTGCAGTTTCTTGCGTTTCTTGCCCCTATTTGCGGGTATCGGTATGTGGGCTACTATCAAACCTGCGACTCTCTACTGTATAACTCTCTACTGTACCCTAAATATATTCACTAAACCGCATCAGCAGTAAATTTTTTGTGTGTAAAACTATGTTTCTGTTATCTAGTGAGGATTACAGCTGTTACGAAAGTTGACATTACGGGTCTAATGCGTCTAACAATAAATTCTAGGACTGCTTAAACAAATGGTGTTAGTTTTCCAGGTGAAAGTGTTCCTTCTTGTCTCTACATGTCATGATGGCGCCCAAGCTCGATATGGCGCAGAATGTGACCAGACAATAACAGTTTGCACCTTAAGAGTTAGACAATACGTTTCTATTGTTCTGCTTTCCTATAATAATATTGTTCTGCGTGTAGAAATCATTCCACCGACTCCAGAGAACTGTCCATCTTCCGTGAGGCATGTAACGGACGTGGGACAGGAAGCCGTCGTTCACCTTCCACCCATCTCCTTCCGGACTTACTCCGGATCGGACGCTCCCTTCGTCTGTTCTCATTTCCGTCGCCAGGAGCGCAGCCGACCATTCAGCATCGGACGACACATCGTCACGTGTACAGCCACCGATCCTCTGTTCGGAGACAAAGCGACGGCAACCTGCACGTTCAGCATCATTGTCGAAGGTACTAATACGACGACAATGGATTCTTTGTGTTATAATTGTGGTCCTCTATTGTTTTGTTTTCATTGCTGTTATTCGTCAAGGTCTCCGTTGGAAAATTACCCCTATTGTTATTGTTGTAGTTGTTATTATTATATTTAATTGTTGTTGTTGTTTTTATATTCACAGTTTTACCGATAACCTGCGTTGTATTCTGTGCTTGCAACGGATTCTTTGGAATATCTCATCTAATAATTGTGGAATCTAAATTGCATAGCGTCATGTGACTAATTCTTTCGGCATCGATCGATGACAATCCAAAGGAGAATTGCAGGGCTTTTTTAACGTGCAGTTGTACACAAAATGTGCAGTTCTAAACGGATTTGTGCAGTTGTAGAAGTACTTCTGTACAGTTAAAACTAGCAAAAAGGTCATTGTCCTCCGATTGGAAGTAATTTACCATGGAGGATGGGAAGGAAAAGAAGGGGTTGTGCAGTTCAAAAAATTCCTTAAAAACAGCCCTGGAGAACTGTAGCTCAGTCATTGCAATATAGCCTGGAGGTCCTATTAGAATCAATCAAGTAAACCTCGAGGGTTTTCAAGAGACCTGACGACTTAATTTTCACAACATTGTCCTATGAATGAATTGCAGGAGCCATGTTCCCAACCTCGATGTCAGTCCGCCACGTACGCTAGCCACTCAGACTATCGCAAACACCTTTGTTTTGGAAGATAAAGGCGGCGAGAAGACGATTGAAGTCGAGAATCGTGAGATACGAGTGACACAACAGTGGGAATAGATTGTAGAAGTGCCTTCCATGCAGAACCATGGGCCAAACAAGAGAAACACGCGGATGACAAATGAAGAAAAAAATCAAGAGGAGACAGGATGACACAACGGAAGGAGTCGGGCGATAAGGATGAGGAAAAAGGATGACCGGAGAGACGGACAAGGGTACGAAGTGTTAGCAACTTCGTTCTTCTTGACCTCGGCCATTGACGGCGAGTACCCCCCCACCCTCCGCATCATCTCATCTTTCTTGCGATCAACGGCTGCATGGGGTAACAAAGTCAATGGAATGACTTTTTTATGAAACCTATATAAATTAATGCATATGCATTGGTCATTGTAGCCATTGCGAAAATATCTTTAGTTGGAAGGGGATGTTAATACCCGATGATTGTCGTGCCGGTGGTAGTACCGATCTTCTTTCAAACACCAAAAAGTTATAGTTTAATCATTGGAAAGGTTCAATTGTTCGTCAAAAATCAACAAATTGGTTGGAGTTGATTTGAGATGAAGTTTGTTGCAGGGCTTTGAATTGCTACGGTTGAGAATTGCCAAGATTTGGGTTTTAAAACCCAGTCTTTCTTAGGATCCAACATAATATTAAGCTTATTCTTTGTCTTGTCTGCAAACCAAACCTCCACAGTGAATCGTGGTCCGACACAGTTTGGGGGTGCACAATAAAGTCATTACTATGGGTCCTAGGAAAGACATGGGGGTTTAATCCCATGACCCCACGGCAATTTTCACCACGGTCTCATCCACAGTTATTTTTCTGCAATTCCGATATTGAATTTTTTTGGATTTTACTCTGATTAACTTTGCATATGATTATGTTCAATTCCAGCCAATCCTTGCCGCCCGTTGACTCAACCAATCAACGGCTTCCTGTTCTGCGGAGGCTCGAGCGGCGGGGGTGAATTTGCACAGCGAACTATCTGTCGGATGAAATGCAACCGCAGTTACGTTTTGCCCCCGTCGGCCAACTACTCTGAATTCGTTGATTTCAAGTGTGGCCAGAATGGGATTTGGTATCCGTCGACATTCGTTCCAAGTTGCGTCGGTAGGTGGACTAGAAGTTTAAAGGTCAGGAAGAGAGTTGGATAAATGAGTGGGAGGATGGGTGGTGGGCGGATGGATGGATGGACGGTGATGGGAAGTATTTTAGATGCTGGTATTTAAAATAGTATTTTAGATGCTATATTAGTATCTTGTACTTGTATTTTAAATACCTTTGTGAAATTGTGATCAAGTATACATATACTCAAAATACCTTCCAAAAGTATTTTCCCCATCAATGTTGATGGATGGTTGGATGGATGGGTGGATGGATAGAGGGATCGGTGAATGGATGGATGGGTAGATGAATGGATGGACGGAATGACGGAACTATCGATATAAGGATGGATTGACGGATGGCTGGGTTTCAGATAAATGGATGGATTGGTGGATGGGTGGATGGATAGCTGAATGGATAGCTGAATGGATGGATGTGAGTATGTCTAAGTGATAGAGGTGTCGTACGGATGGATGAATCTATGAATGACAATCGATTTAAGTCAACTCCTCTCAACTCCTCACAACTCCTCTCAACTACTCTCAACCTATAAATAGACAACGTTCCTTCCAATTCCAGTTCCAAACCGACCGATCGAGTTGAAGCTCCAGGCCGAGCTGCGCTTCCGTTCCTCCAACTGTTCCAGCGATCTCCACCAGAAAGAGGTGGACGACAAATTCCGTTCCGCCCTTCTGACGGTCATCCGTCGGCACAGCTCGTTCGCCCTCAACCCCAAGGACTGCATCATAGACGAGGTCGTCCCGATCTGTTCTATCCCACCACCACCGACGTCGACGACGACATCTCGCTCCGTAACCAATCGAAAACGACGTCACCCCCACCACCACCACAAACCGGAAGTGCGTCATCTCTCCTCCGATGACGTCATAACCGGAAGTCGCTCGGCGGCGGCATTGGTCGGTAGTAGGCGTCGGTCCGTCCGACGACACGTGGCCAGACAACTTCCGTTCAATCTTACCGTAGAATTCCGATTCGCCACGCGTCTTCCGTCCGCCGGTGGTAACTGGCCGGACGAGTTCCACTGGGCGAGGCAGCGGTTGGACAGCCTCTTCTACTACTTCAAGCAGGAGGTCTACCGTGGAGCGTTCACGATGAGCCACCGGGTGGAGTCAGTCCAGCTGGACGAAGTGACCGACAGCGTCACACTTAAGTACCTTAGACCCATCTGCGACATCGGATATGTTTTCAACGAGAGATTCTTGCTTTGCGGTTGGTATCTCCTTTCTTTCTTTCACCAGTTTCACTAACTTTTATTGCGTCCTAGTGTGTATTCAGTACCCATAGCCAGGAATTTATGATGGGGGGGGGGTGGATTCGGGGGTTTTATGGTCTGGCCGGATACTCATGGACTTTGACTCCAATACGATCAATCATACTCTGGAGATTAGGTTATCCCTTTAGGGTTCTGGAGTATTTTCTGAGTAACCCCGCTGTAATGGGGGGGGGATATGCATTTATCATCAATAGGTACATGTATACGGTCAATATTGGATTGAACGCACATTGCAATTGACGCTCTGTAGCGATGGAACTGGCCTAGTTAGCTACACCGGTAAGCGAGAGCAGCATTCGTATGTTGGTTGCAACGGACTGCGGTTCAAGCCCCGAGCTGGGAGTTGACATTCAGAGATTTAGATATCTCGGGCTAGCACGTGTGGGACGCAGGGGCGCAAGCTCCTGCGGAGCGACCTTGGGCAAGTTGCTTATCCATCATTGTCTGTGGGGAAGGCAACGGGAAACAACCTCACTCATCTCATCCCCAGGGGCGTAAAGCCATTGAACCTGCCTTCGGGCAGAGCACCTCATCATCAGCGATGTAATGACACTCGCGCCATCTTCCGATTGCCAGCAAATTGAGGCAACTGTGAACAACGTCTGACATTGCCAGATGCACATTTTGGTTACTAGTTATTCATTTCTAAAATGAATAACTAAAATGGAAAGCAACGACCTCGTCGGCCTTTCACAACATCTTAAACTTCATTACATAGAGTCAATAATTTGCTGCATATCTTTGACATAACTAAATACCTCGAAGCAACTATGTTTGTGGCGCTCTTCACTCAGCGACAAGGTCAACTCGGTAGTTCCACAGTTCGCTTGACTGTCATGCAAATTGCAAAATCGAGCTTTCTCGGTTACAGACCCCAACGTCTCCAATGAGATACCTTTACAGAGATGTGCATAGTAATAATCATAATGATATCAGAGTTTGATTCGTAATTATTATCAACCTCTGACGAATCAAACTCTGTTTTTTAAATCAACAAACTCCTCTTTCTTCAGCCGTGGCTGGGCTGGGAACGCTCCGAAGTAGGTTACTCCAAGGGACGCTACATTAGTCCATTAAGTGAATGAATAATTGAAATGTTCTTCCGACAAATCAGTCTTCTACGGATGATGCTGTTTTCAGTACCGCATGGAGCGACAGACATTGCATTGCCTTTGCGAAGCAATTAGAAGTAACTGCGAACTCTTTTTCAGTCACATTAGAATGATTAGATAATTGCTGTTTGTCTTTTAGTGCCGTGTGGAGCGGGAACGTTCTTCAACACTGAGCTGGAGCAGTGTGATCAATGTCCAGAAGGAACGACCCAGTTACAGCACGGACAAATCAAATGCCAGCCTACTAGTCAATCGTAGTCAAAGTTTATATTTGGTAAGCAAACAATATGTGCAGTAAATTCAACGTACGCTAACATTTAATATACGAAAAAGTAAAGGCATACATTTGGATACATACATACATCCATGCCAATAGTTCCACTGTGAAATAACAATGCAGTAGAAGTAACTGTCGGCTACTTATTGTTCTCCTCTGTGACGCAATAGACCTATTATTAATTTTATTACTTTGTTAAAGCTAGACGTTGCTCTGCCAATTATATAGCTTTACTTTATAAAAATCACAGTCTATTATTGCAAGAAGTTTCCAAGTCAACAGTTTTTTTCTGTGAAATTACTAGACAATGACTAATTTCTAATGAAAGCGGTTGCCATGCCAACACTTTTATTCTATGACATCACAATAAGATAATTATTTTTTAATGAAAGAGGTAGCCTTGTCAACAGTTTTGCTTCATGAAATCGCAATCTAATTATTGCAAGACATTTCCATGCCGTCTAGTTTTAGGCTATTGTATGACGTCATAATCCATTATAACGTTTCCAAACAGAAGGCCTTGTCATGAATTCACAATGCAATTGTTAGAGCACGGCGCTGTCATGCCAACGTTTTCGACTATAAAAATTGCAATATCCAGAGATCTTTATGTCAATAAAATGCATTTATGAAATTGCAATTCTATTCTAATTATTATTTTGTTATCATCCAAAGTTTCTATGGCAACCGTTTTTGCTTATGACATCACAATCAAATTATCACTGCAAACGGTTTCAACGACAGTAGGCGAAAATCTCAAATCAATTACTATTCTGCTGCAAATTACATCCCATTGCAAAAGAATGCAACCGTTTTCTTACCCAATCCGCTGCAGTGACCCAGTTCCTCCAACCAATCGGCTTCAGTGACCCAGTTGCTCCAACCAATCGGCTACAGTGACCCAGTTTCTCTATCCAATCGTCTACAGTGACCCAGTTGTTCTAACCAATCAACTACAGCGGCCCACTTGCTTTAAACAGCCCGCTACCGTGTTCCACAGCTTGTAATGTAATAATGTAATGTAAATCTTCGAGAATTTCTCAGCGCCCACAAAAGCCACGTCAGGGAGACCAGCTTATCCACCGGCGCTATATCAAATCAAGTCCGCAGTAGCCAGAGCTGCCGTTTTCGTTCCGGTGCCAGGTCAGGATTCGAGGAGGTCAAGCTGAGGAGACAGCGTGGTGCTACGGTGGCTGTCGGTGATGGTGGTAGTGGTAGTTGGGTGATGGAACCTGATTGGAATCTGGATAGGATAGCTTGAAGAGTTCGGTTTTCAGTCGTGAATGGAAAGCAGCAGAGGAAAGTGCAAGCGGAGGAGAGGTTGAATTTGGAGGGGAGATTGGAGAGACAGGAGGATGAGCGAACAGGCGGAGGTATGTTGGGAGTCCATTCCAAAGAGCTGGTGCAACATAGACTAAGTAGCGGTTGCAGAATTTCAGAGAGGATGATACTGGAGGCCGAGAGAGAGAAAGATATGATGATGAGCGAGTAGACCTGGGCGGTTGGATGGTGATTAGTTGACGAATGTAAAAGGGCTGAGAGATTGCGGACAGGAGAAGAATATGGCGTAGGAAGAGTTGCGTCTGTTTGAGAAAAGTCAGGAGGATAGGCAGTTTCCTAACCTTACCTTGAATTACCGTGCTTGAAAGTCTGACCTAAAGAACTTCAGTGGATAATAATAAATTATAATTATTATTGTAGTTTTGATCCGGAAACCATCTTCAATTTCCGAGTCGCCGTTTCAAGCACGATACCAGTTGGTAAGTTACCATGGTGATTAATCCGATCTAGTGAATTCTGTGTCCTAATCAAATCCGGTGACTTCTGTAGCGCCACTAAAATAGTGTTGATCAGTTGATCATGTTCCTCTTCAAGTGACATAGAATCAAACTTATGATCTACATGTAGGCGTACTAGAAAAGATTTACTACAGCTCGGACTCTAAGCCGCGATAAGCTCCCGCTTAGGCGGAGACTTGTTCCTGAATATTTCTGAAATTTTTGAAATTATGGGGGGGGATATAAGCATCTCCGTTCCCACCACAAACGTTGTGGGACTGTCCCCTAGCGCCCTCTGAGTCTTCGCCCATGAGCTCCCGCAGACATTTTCTGCAGGATGGAGATAGACCTAATTAATTAAACAGCTAATTAGGTGTAGTGCGTAATTAAACCAAAATGCTAAATTATTTTATTTGCCTGTTGTCACTCAGATTGGCAAATACGATGACAAGAAGACCGAGTGTCGTGTGTGATCGATTGTCATGGCAACAGACCGGGAAAATTACTCACGCATGGGATACCATCCATGGGATGCCATTCATGGAATACCATCCATTGGATACCATCCATGGGATACCATCCATGGGATACTATCCATGGGATACCATACATGGGATACCATACATGGGATACCATCCTTGGGATACCATCCTTGGGATATCATCCGTGGGATACCATCCATGGAATACCATCCATGGGATACCATCCATGGGATACCAACCATGAGATACCATCCATGGGATACCATCCATGGAATACCATCCATGAGATCCATCCAAAGGACACCGTCCATGGGACGATACGTACTGACGTCACTCCGGCGACTCCATGGAGACGACGATCACCATGGTAACGGTAACCGGACGATTACCATGGAAACGGTTGCAATGGAGAGATCCTATCTGGATCACGAGCCCGGCGGTCTAGAAAAGAACGGATTCGAACAGCGGTGCCCGCTACCGAATACTTTGTTCCGCAATCGAACTGCCAATTTTCCTGTGCAGTACTGTAATCCGCAACGATTAACTATTCGTTGCAACACTGCTAAATATTCATGAGGACGTTAGTAAATATTCATGAGTATGTTGTTAAATATTCACGAGAATGGCGATATTATATTATTATTCGTAAGCGTGCTGCACTCTCCACACGAGTAGTGCGCACTCAAACATGACGCAACTTACTGAGCGTAGTGATCCCGCGCGCGCGCGCGCACTGGCTTCTATGTGAAGGCTTATTTTTCTAATTTTTCCTGCAGCTTCCCCAGCTTGCAAATCAACGCCCTCCCAAGGTGGCCGGTCCATCTGGTCTAAGTGGAAGATGATAATTAATTAATCGGTCAAAGCAGAACTTATTTTGAGTAAACATTGCGCAGTTAAAAAGCTATTATTCTGGTGTGATAAGATGGGAATCTTCTTCATAGGCGCTATGCATTGATATTCTATATTGTAGGTTCTGACACTGAGGCTGAGATACAGCTCTTCTTCCTATGTGTCTCACCAGTTGTTTAGATCTTCTCTCTCATTAATCATTTTAGGGAGGCCCTGATCTGTCCCGGAGAGATTTTTCTGATTCTCTTTTTAGTCTTTGTAGTCTTATTCGATTTCTTAACTTCAACATTTCCGAGAGTCTCTTTCTTATGAACATCTCTGGCGATCTTTTCCAGTCAACTCAATAAAAACAATTGTGCCGGTACGACATTATCAGATATTGGGAAACACCCCGCCACGGCTGTCCTAATTATTGGAGAACGTATCCCGCTGTCCAGTCGAACAGCTGCTTGCGCTTTCCCACCCAACACTTAAGCAGTCATCAAGATGAAACGAAGCACCTGGCAAGCAGGGTTGGAAAAGCAGACAACAATTAACTGCCAGGGTTAAATTGAACTGTCAGTCAGACTCATAGGCGTACGGGACATTTCGGCAGTGGGGGGGGGGCAGAAAAATTTTTTTGCCCGAAAAATTTGACGACCTTTTTTTTTTAGTCATTCGCCCAAAATTCTAAAATCTTACGACCTTTTTTACCCCTGCGTGCCCGAAAAATCCCTCCCGTACCTGTTTTGCCCGAAAAAAATCTCCGAATTTTTTCCCCCGTCTAAGCCTCTTTTGCCCGAAAAACACATTTGCCCAAAATTTGGGGGGCACTTGCCCCCCCTGGAGCCCCGCCTCGTACGCCTATGGCCAGACTACTGGCACATTTAATCATTCATACAACCGCTGTGATTGACCTCAAAACGCCTTCAATTGAACATCGCCTGGCGGTAGGTGTTCTCTAAGGTGCTCTGTCCACACAGGGCTCATTCAAGATCCGTATCTCCACGTGATACTGACCGTACTGTGTCAGTAAATGACACCGCGCACCACGCGACGAGGAGGTAAAAAATCGACTTAGATCGAGTGATGTCATTTATTAAAAATCCACACGTGGAGTCCATGAGGGTCGCACAATATTTATGCTCAAGAAACTATTCGCAGGGTACAGGCACCCTCGGCTATTAGCAACCCTTGAGCATATAAAATATTAATTACATGGTGTCTTAGTAAACTATAGATAACATTCACCAGTCTTTGATTCATTGCGTATTCGAACGATGTCTGCATTGAGACGATGTTAAGTTTGCTACTGTAGTTGTCTGTTGTATGTGTTAGGTTAAATGGTGCGAGCTTGTATTTATTGTGAAAGTGAACGTGTAATAGGCCTGTTCGTCCGCTAGTATGTATTATAATAGCCTAACGGGCTGATGATGTCTGTGTCTAAAATCTGGTTTTAAGATACATGTCTTTTAAAGGATATCTCTACCTAGTTTAGAAATTTATTGTGAACATCAGGATTTTAGATTTCGTGATATTATATTGATGTTGATATCGATGTTAGTTTCTTTCGGTTGTGAAGTAACTCTCTTTAGTATCGTTGTCTGCAGTCGCTTCTGTTGCGAGGAAAGTATCTTAGCAGTGACGAAGTCTTCGGACGACGCTCCGAAGTCTGAAATTGCTACTGAATCTGTTCCGGGAATGGATACGGATCCTGGACTTGATTCTGGCTGTAATCTATGCCACCACCATAATAATGCTCGATTTTATTTTATTTTTTTTATCCCTGCCAAGTAAAATCTACACAAGAACCGCCGTAAATGTGTTGGTAAGAAACCCACAAGGATATACACCGTCCAATTTTCCTAGTAATGAATCCGAGAAGAGACATTTATTATTGACCATTTGAATTGCTTTACCATTCGCCAAGGAGGATTCTATATTTTCTGTGAAAATTGATTAATTTTGAGTGGATAATTTGGGAGTGTATACCCGTTTGGGGATCATACTTTGTATATAATTGGAAACACTTTGTTCCTGGGTTATGGTGAACATATGTATGTTGCAATGGAGACGACAGATGTCAAGTGTGGGTAATTGAGTGCAAAGAACAAACGTTGCCTGCCACCTGGGTCTGTTAGAGATATCAAACGACAGCGGGTTTAGCTTGACAGACTTTGGTTACAATATCTACCACCTGGGTCTCGATTTAGCTTGTCAGATATCGGTTACAATATCTACGATTCCGACCAACATTGACCTTAGATGTTGCCAAGTTTAAAAAATGACTGAAGGTAATAGCTTCAAGTTAACCAAATGAGAACTAAAAGTCACTGTAGCCCAACTTCTTTTTGCGAGCCTGTCACTGCGTTTTCAAGAATAGAAGACGTCAATTATATTGAGATAACAATCTAAGAAATAAATTTATTACTGACGACAAATTCGAAATGTATGTCCGTACTCTTGCCTCTCGTTGGCTCACTTGTTTTGTGTTGAATAATCTGAAGACTTAACGCGGAAATGGTTTTTTGTTACTTTTTAAACTTGTCAGAGAGCGCTCTGATTTTAATACCTCATAAGTATTTAACATGTAACAGTATTTCAGCTTCCTATCTAATATCTGTGCGTGATGAATTTGTATAAAGTTGCCTAATACGGGTGGTGTGACATTTGTGTGGTTGCCCAGTATTGTAACACTGGAATAATTTCCCGGTGCTTCTCAAATCTAAACTGGATCTCCATTAGAATTGTCGAAAAAACACATTTATATTGCGCTCTCGGCACCGAGAGAGAATTAAAAACTTGAGGTCTGCTAGCTGAGGTTTATGCTGAGCTCTACTCCCGGCGTTAATTCAAAATGTTTCGCTAAGGTTAATTACAAAGAATGATTCAAAATCGTGCATAAAGATGTGGTAGCCTTCTTTCTGTTATCGTTAACTTGAATAAATAAGAAGGTTTTGGATAAATAAGTTGGTTTTGGTTAAACATAACAGAAAGCCCCAAATACATTTGAAGTCTTTTCAACGGAGTATTCTCATGTATGAAGATTTGCTTTGGTAAAACGAAAATGTTACGTACATCTTAAAGGTTTCCTTACTTGTGTTGCTCGAGCAAGATGTGCTAGCCTTTCTGTTAACGTTAACTTTAATAAATAAGAGTTGGTTTTGGTTAAGCATAACAGAAAGCCTAAATACAAATGAAGTGTTTTCAACGGAGTATTCTCACGCATAAAGATTTGCTTTGGTAAAACGTTACGTACGGTACATCTTAAAGGTTTCCCGTCTTGCGTTGCTCGATATTGGTTAGTGCGCTGACCTGTCAAGCGAAGAGTTCGAGGTTCGAATGACCGCTAAGGCCAGGAATCCTACTCGGAGTTTTCTGAGCCACCCGGCGTCCCTTAACCAAGTCAATTTAATGAGTACAACCTCCGTACACTGTTGTACACTGTTGTCAAGACGTGTAGAGAGAGGGCTGATATATGCTTGCGGTTCTTAATGTTCTATGCAGCCCTCGTAAGCCGAGGCTACGCAAATGGAGTCGCTAACACTTCAAGCTCATACCTGCCTCAGGTTTAGTCTATGAGATTGTGACTTTTAATAGTCTATACTGCTAGCATTGCTGTCGCTGATTCCTTGTCTAAGAACGTAGAAACCAGGGCTTTTTGTCGTGCAGTTGTACACAAAATGTGCAGTTCTAAATGGATTTGTGCTGTTGTAGAAGCACTTCCGTACAGTTAAAACTAGCAAAAAGGGTCATTGTCCTCTGATTGGAAATAATTTACCATGGAAGATGAGAAAGAAAAGAAGGAGTTGTGCAGTTCTAAAAATTCCTTAAAAACAACCCTGGTAGAAACTATTTTGTTCATAAACAAATAATTCGCTCTATTTCACTTATGACGCAGTGTCAGAAGCTCTTTACTGACCTTCCAGCATCGTCCGTTTTAGGGTGAAAGACCATTTTCTGATGAACGAGAGAGATAAATGCAATCACTCACAATCGTAGATTTTCTTTTATTCAGGTGATTGGGTAAAAACGAATCGCTTTCTTGTTTCAGAGCTTTTCATGCTGTAGCTGTTTCTACCGGAACTTATTAAGTGTACGACATTTTCGGCATCTATCTTTGAAAACATCTTACGTATTAATA
>OX457052.1:33320843-33358343 GCA_949752735.1 Lumbricus terrestris
AAGAAAAACAATTGTTACTACCATAGGCGTAGGGGACATTTCAGCAGGGGGGGGGGCAAAAATGTTAATTTTGTCCAAAAAATCAGATGACCTTTTTTAGTCATCCGCCCAAAATCTTTGGATTTCCTCGTCCGAAAAATCTGATGACTTTTTTAGTCATTTCCTGCAAATCTTCTGAAAAATATAGCTTTTCACCTCTGTGTGCCCGAAAAAATCCTCCCGTACCTGTTTGCCCGAAAAAATTTCCGAAATTTTTCTTCCCGGCCATGCCTCTTTTGCCCGAAAAACACATTTGCCCGACATTTGGGGGCATTTGCTCCCCACCTTGTACCTCCGCCTCCTACGCCTATGGTTACTACAAACAATTGCTTTCAGAGACTTTTTCCTACGCAAATGGGGCGGAGGTTAACCCAATAACCCCTTTTCTACGTCACTGTGTTGTATTAATTACACTATGTAACACGATTTTTGTTCCTGGGCAATGAGTGTAATTTCCTGGTTATTTGTGCTTCAAAAGTATAGGAAATGGTTGTTATTCTGCTTAAACTTTGCTTTTGTGGACTGGAGAATGATATTTAAAAGAAAAAACCTATTTCCACAGCAAACGAGCGAATTTGTTTGTTTTTGTTCACGTAAAGGCAGAATAAAACTTTATAGGTCAAAAGAAACCACAAAATGACTCCAAAGCAACATGTATCAATACTAGAATGATAAAAAAATTGACCACCCGAAATTTAGAAATGCGTAGTTTTTCGAGATTTACAGTCATACTGTAAATCACTTTCACGAATCAGTCCCCAGATGTAGTCTCCCATCATGTTCTCATTGTACTGTCCTTGGTAGCGACGTTCAAAGTCTAGTATATATCCTGGTGGAAGCGCTCGCCTTGCTCCTCCGAGTATGCTCCCATGTTATCCTTGAAGTTATCAAGGTGAGCATCAAGGATATGAACTTTCACCCTGGACATCCTGCATCCCATTTACTGTACATAGTTCTTCACCAGAGTCTCAACCAGCTCTACATAGTTTTCGGCTTTGTTACTGCCCAGGAAGCCTCTAAAGAACGCTACAAAGCTATTCCAAGCCGCTTTCTCACTCCTAGAAAGCATCTTGTAGAAATCCTTACACTCCATGATTCTCTTTATCTGTGGGCCGAAGAATACACCAGCTTTGACCTTTGCCTCAGACAGCTTAGGGAAGAAACCTTGAAGGTATTTGAAAGCTGCCGATTCCTTATCCAGAGCAGTGACAAATTGCTTCATTAGGCCAAATTTAATGTGCAGTGGTGGCATCGACACTTTCCGAGGATCTCCCAGTGGCTCCCACTTGACATTTTTGCTACTCACATTGAACTCGGTCCGCTGGGGCCAGTCCCGCTTGTGGTAGTGCGCCTTTTGTCTTTGCTGTCCCAAAGGCAAAGGTAGCAAGACAATTTTGTCTGAACCCTTGCAGGCCCATCAGGATTGATACCATTTTGAAGTCTCCTATGACATCCCAGCTGTACTCATCGAACTTCAAGGCGGCTAACAAGGTTTTCACGCTGTTCTAATCCTCTTTGAAGTGTACCGAGTGAGCCAGAGGAAGAGACGGATACTTGTTCCCATTATGGAGTAGCACGGCTTTGAGACTCCCAGATGAACTGTCAATGAAGAGACGCCACTCGTTCGGGTTGCAGTCGATTCCAATTTCCTGAAAAAGACCGGTCACGCTGGACAGAACCAAAGCTTGAAAATGCTTGATGACGCTTCCTCTGATCTGCGATTTGAACACTGTCATCCAACAGGTTCCACTGCTTGAGTCTAGACGTCAAAGGTCTGCATTGTACTTGTTGAGACCCAGATCTCTGATCAGGTCGCTGAGGTCTTTTTGGTTTGGATAGTGCGGATTTTTACCATGAGCTAGAAAATTATAGTCTGGATCTAAAACGTCTTCATCGCTCTCTGACTCTGATATACTTTGTTCTTCTGAAGGCGACTGGTTTCTATCCGGAACAGTGGGTACCAGAAGCTCAGGGCTGTGTGGCACTGGAGACACGGATGAAGGAAGGTCGGGGATGTATGATAGGAGCTGCATTCTTTCCCGTCCGACGTTTGGAATTGGAAGGATCCACCATGCAGAAGTAGCAATTGCTTGGTTGTTCAGTGGGTTCTCGCCAGATTCTTGGTATTGCAAACTTCATGGCTCTCTTTTTCCCTTTGTACCATCCTCCGCAAGAAAGTACATACATGGACCTAGCAGAATGCGTCAGCCGGATACTTGCAGCCTCTTTCTTGATGCCATCATATGGCATCAAGAGGCTGCAAGTATTCTTTAGGCACAGCATAGCCTGTAGACACCATCTCATATTATGAGTTGTGTCTACAGGCTATGCACCTAGTCAGACGTACAACTAAACTGAAGTGCACGGTGGGCTCAAGGCATCTTTACTTATACTACTACCTGTAGCTATTTATAAGTGTGGAAGGTATTCTAGAATATTCCCGGAAGTTCACAAGGCTGTACAGCTACTCCGAGTTAACACATGAATTTCAATGTACCGAAGAAGCAGCTACATTTCAGAATAATCAATCTCCTGGCCTGAAAAGCAAAGTCTCTGAGGTAAAATAGCCATTTTCTATATTTTTGAGGCAGAAGCAATTAGGAAATAACATTTAATACCCAGGAACAAACAAAAAGTAAAATTTTGTTACGTAGTGTTATAATATTATCACTATTATAGGCGCTGTATATGTAATTATGCATAGGCTTGCAATCGTTGACAGAATCTCTCATTTTGACCTTTACCGGTTAACAAAACTTGCTCCTCAATAAAAGGCGAACGGTTTATTCAGCAGCAGTCCCTGTCTCTTTCCCTGTCCCTGTCACTATCGATCTCCCTGTCGCTATGCCTGTTCCTGTCACTGCCCCTGTTCCTGTTTCTGTCCCTGTTCCTGTTTCTGTCCCTGTTCCTGTTTCTGTTCCTGTTCCTGTCACTGTCCCTGTCCCTGTCCCTGTCATTATCCCTGTACCTGTCACTATCGATCTCCCTGTCGCTATGCCTGTTCCTGTCACTGCCCCTGTTCCTGTTTCTGTCCCTGTTCCTGTTTCTGTTCCTGTTCCTGTCACTGTTCCTGTTTCTGTTCCTGTTCCTGTTCCTGTCACTGTCCCTGTCCCTGTCACTATCTCTGCACCTGTCACTATCTCTGCACCTGTCACTATCGACCTCCCTGTCGCTATGCCTGTAGCTGTCACTGCCCCTGTTCCTGTTTCTGTCCCTGTTCCTGTTCCTGTTTCTGTTCCTGTTCCTGTTCCTGTCACTGTCCCTGTCCCTGTCACTATCTCTGCACCTGTCACTATCTCTGCACCTGTCACTATCGACCTCCCTGTCGCTATGCCTGTAGCTGTCACTGCCCTTGTTCCTGTTTCTGTCCCTGTTCCTGTTCCTGTCCCTGTCCCTGTCCCTGTTTCTATTTCTGTCCCTGTCCCTGTTCCTATTCCTGTCCATGTTCCTGTTCCTGTCACTGTCACTTTCCCTGTCACTATCTCTGCACCTGTCACTATCTCTGCACCTGTCACTATCGACCTCCCTGTCGCTATGCCTGTAGCTGTCACTGCCCCTGTTCCTGTTTCTGTCCCTGTTCCTGTTCCTGTTCCTGTTCCTGTTCCTGTCACTGTCCCTGTCCCTGTCACTATCTCTGCACCTGTCACTATCTCTGCACCTGTCACTATCGACCTCCCTGTCGCTATGCCTGTAGCTGTCACTGCCCCTGTTCCTGTTTCTGTCCCTGTCACTGCCCCTGTTCCTGTCCCTGTCCCTGTCCCTGTTTCTATTTCTGTCCCTGGTTCTCTCCATCTCCTAACCTGTATCCTTCTCCATGCCTCTCTTCTTTCTCGCTTCCTCTCTCCTCCTCTATTTTCTCTCGTTTTTATGTATCTATGTCAGTGATAAAACTATCTATACAATATATATATAATATATATATAATATAAATTATATAGTTTATATATATATATATGAATATTTGTGCATCCACCGGCTCCCTTCATCAGTTTTCCTAGTCTCCATCCCCTTCTCTTCCACTTCTGTCGTCTCCTCCTCCTCCTTCTCCTCCTACTCCTCCTCCTCCTCCTCCTCCTCCTCCTCCTCCCCTCGTCCTATTCGTTGTCTCCCAATTTAACTTCCCTCTTCCCTTTCCCTCTCCTCCCTCTTTCCTTCCTTTTCCTCGGGGGATGAGCGTCTCCTAATGAGGGCAACGGACACCAGATGGACGATGAACAGCAATCGACAGGTGGCGCCAGAGGCATCTGTCGTCGTCGTCGTCGTTGCTAAGGTACTTCGAACGGAAGCGAGAGAAGACGAGGCTCTTGACGACGCACGAAGAAGTGGAGGATGAATCGATTGGACGCTTCCGCCCACACCCGTCGTCCATTGCAAGCCCATCTTCCCTCTTGCCAATCCTTCTCCCTTTACCTCCCACCTAAATCCAAGACGGCATATCGGAAAAGAATGACCTATTTAATTAAATAATTAATTAATCAATCAATCAATTAATTAATTAATTAATTAATTCATTCATTCATTCATTCATTCATTCATTCATTCATTCATTCATTTGGTCGTTTGTTCATTTGTTCGTTTATTCATTTATTCATTCATTCATTCGTTCGTTCGTTCATTCGTTCGTTCGTTCATTCATTCGTTCATTCGTTCATTCATTCATTCATTCATTCATTCATTCATTCATTCATTCATTCATTCATTCATTCGTTCATTCGTTCATTCATTCGTTCATTCGTTCATTCATTCGTTCATTCGTTCATTCATTCATTCATTCATTCATTCATTCATTCATTCATTCATTCATTCATTCATTCATTCATTCATTCATTCATTCATTCATTCATGCATTCATTCGTTCGTTCATTCGTTCATTCATTCATTCATTCGTTCATTCATTCATTCATTCATTCATTCGTTCGTTCATTCATTCGTTCATTCGTTCATTCATTCGTTCATTCATTCATTCATTCGTTCATTCATTCGTTCATTCGTTCATTCATTCATTCATTCATTCATTCATTCATTCATTCATTCATTCGTTCATTCGTTCATTCATTCATTCATTCATTCATTCATTCATTCATGCATTCATTCGTTCGTTCATTCGTTCATTCATTCATTCATTCGTTCGTTCATTCGTTCATTCATTCATTCATTCGTTCATTCATTCATTCATTCATTCATTCGTTCGTTCATTCATTCGTTCATTCGTTCATTCATTCGTTCATTCATTCGTTCATTCATTCATTCATTCGTTCATTCATTCGTTCATTCGTTCATTCATTCATTCATTCATTCATTCATTCGTTCATTCATTCATTCATTCGTTCATTCATTTATTCATTCATTCATTCGTTCGTTCGTTCATTCGTTCGTTCGTTCATTCATTCGTTCGTTCGTTCATTCATTCGTTCATTCGTTCATTCATTCATTCATTCATTCATTCATTCATTCATTCATTCATTCATTCATTCATGCATTCATTCGTTCGTTCATTCGTTCATTCATTCATTCATTCATTCATTCGTTCATTCATTCATTCATTCATTCATTCGTTCGTTCATTCATTCGTGCAATCATTCATTTCTTCGGTTTTTAATTCATCCGTTAATTCATTCATTTATTTTCACTCTATTCTATTCAATTCAAGTCCACGTATACGGTCGTATACGGTTATTCATTCGTTCACTTGTTTATAAATTCCGTTCTGTTGCTTGCTGCTGAGAACAGCTTTTATAATTAAATAACACTATGTAACACGATTTTTGTTCCTGGGCAATGAGTGTAATTTCCTGGTTATTTGTGCTTCAAAAGTATAGGAAATGGTTGTTATTCTGCTTAAACTTTGCTTTTGTGGACTGGAGAATGATATTTAAAAGAAAAAACCTATTTCCACAGCAAACGAGCGAATTTGTTTGTTTTTGTTCACGTAAAGGCAGAATAAAACTTTATAGGTCAAAAGAAACCACAAAATGACTCCAAAGCAACATGTATCAATACTAGAATGATAAAAAAATTGACCACCCGAAATTTAGAAATGCGTAGTTTTTCGAGATTTACAGTCATACTGTAAATCACTTTCACGAATCAGTCCCCAGATGTAGTCTCCCATCATGTTCTCATTGTACTGTCCTTGGTAGCGACGTTCAAAGTCTAGTATATATCCTGGTGGAAGCGCTCGCCTTGCTCCTCCGAGTATGCTCCCATGTTATCCTTGAAGTTATCAAGGTGAGCATCAAGGATATGAACTTTCACCCTGGACATCCTGCATCCCATTTACTGTACATAGTTCTTCACCAGAGTCTCAACCAGCTCTACATAGTTTTCGGCTTTGTTACTGCCCAGGAAGCCTCTAAAGAACGCTACAAAGCTATTCCAAGCCGCTTTCTCACTCCTAGAAAGCATCTTGTAGAAATCCTTACACTCCATGATTCTCTTTATCTGTGGGCCGAAGAATACACCAGCTTTGACCTTTGCCTCAGACAGCTTAGGGAAGAAACCTTGAAGGTATTTGAAAGCTGCCGATTCCTTATCCAGAGCAGTGACAAATTGCTTCATTAGGCCAAATTTAATGTGCAGTGGTGGCATCGACACTTTCCGAGGATCTCCCAGTGGCTCCCACTTGACATTTTTGCTACTCACATTGAACTCGGTCCGCTGGGGCCAGTCCCGCTTGTGGTAGTGCGCCTTTTGTCTTTGCTGTCCCAAAGGCAAAGGTAGCAAGACAATTTTGTCTGAACCCTTGCAGGCCCATCAGGATTGATACCATTTTGAAGTCTCCTATGACATCCCAGCTGTACTCATCGAACTTCAAGGCGGCTAACAAGGTTTTCACGCTGTTCTAATCCTCTTTGAAGTGTACCGAGTGAGCCAGAGGAAGAGACGGATACTTGTTCCCATTATGGAGTAGCACGGCTTTGAGACTCCCAGATGAACTGTCAATGAAGAGACGCCACTCGTTCGGGTTGCAGTCGATTCCAATTTCCTGAAAAAGACCGGTCACGCTGGACAGAACCAAAGCTTGAAAATGCTTGATGACGCTTCCTCTGATCTGCGATTTGAACACTGTCATCCAACAGGTTCCACTGCTTGAGTCTAGACGTCAAAGGTCTGCATTGTACTTGTTGAGACCCAGATCTCTGATCAGGTCGCTGAGGTCTTTTTGGTTTGGATAGTGCGGATTTTTACCATGAGCTAGAAAATTATAGTCTGGATCTAAAACGTCTTCATCGCTCTCTGACTCTGATATACTTTGTTCTTCTGAAGGCGACTGGTTTCTATCCGGAACAGTGGGTACCAGAAGCTCAGGGCTGTGTGGCACTGGAGACACGGATGAAGGAAGGTCGGGGATGTATGATAGGAGCTGCATTCTTTCCCGTCCGACGTTTGGAATTGGAAGGATCCACCATGCAGAAGTAGCAATTGCTTGGTTGTTCAGTGGGTTCTCGCCAGATTCTTGGTATTGCAAACTTCATGGCTCTCTTTTTCCCTTTGTACCATCCTCCGCAAGAAAGTACATACATGGACCTAGCAGAATGCGTCAGCCGGATACTTGCAGCCTCTTTCTTGATGCCATCATATGGCATCAAGAGGCTGCAAGTATTCTTTAGGCACAGCATAGCCTGTAGACACCATCTCATATTATGAGTTGTGTCTACAGGCTATGCACCTAGTCAGACGTACAACTAAACTGAAGTGCACGGTGGGCTCAAGGCATCTTTACTTATACTACTACCTGTAGCTATTTATAAGTGTGGAAGGTATTCTAGAATATTCCCGGAAGTTCACAAGGCTGTACAGCTACTCCGAGTTAACACATGAATTTCAATGTACCGAAGAAGCAGCTACATTTCAGAATAATCAATCTCCTGGCCTGAAAAGCAAAGTCTCTGAGGTAAAATAGCCATTTTCTATATTTTTGAGGCAGAAGCAATTAGGAAATAACATTTAATACCCAGGAACAAACAAAAAGTAAAATTTTGTTACGTAGTGTAATAACACTCACTTATAATCCAAGGACTGCAAGGGCGACCAAGTGTTTCTTTTCGAATTTCTTGAAATGCTACCTAAACAGACCAACACAATTCCAGAAATTTCGAAAATTATTTTGAATATTTGGACTATTTTAGGTGCAGTTCTAAATCAGGAAGTATTGGTATATTTTTAAAATTCTTTGTGTGAACCAAAATTCGATTTGCATTTGATCGATTAATAAAGACAATTTGATTCAATTCCACTCAATTCAATTCAATATAACTACATTCTATTTCTCTGTACCCCATCCGATTGCATTCGATCACTTCCTATTCTTTTCCATTTAATTTAATTTGATTTCATATACCATTCTACTAAATTCTATTCCAAATCTATTCATTTCCATTTAAGTTCATTCTATTTTATTCTTATCCAGTCCATTCCATCCCAGTCTATTCTATAACTCCATGAATTATTTCTTCAGACATGGCATCAGCAAGCGACAGCAAGTGGCAACGGGATGCAGCCGATCAGAACTTCGATTACATGTTCAAGCTGTTGATCATCGGAAACAGTAGCGTTGGCAAAACTTCGTTCCTCTTCCGATATTCGGACGACTCGTTCACGTCGGCGTTCGTCAGCACCGTTGGCATCGACTTCAAAGTGAAGACAGTCTGCCAACAAGACAAGCGCATCAAACTTCAGATCTGGGTTCGTTTTCGAATTCAATGTTTGTTTTATTTCGCTCTGTACTATTCTATTCTATTCCATTCTATACGATTCTATTCTACTCTACTTTATTCTATTCTATTCTATTCCACTACCTTTCATTCTATTCTATTCTGTTCTATTCTATTTTAGTCTATTCTTTTTTAGTCTATTCTTTTTTAGTCTATTCTTTTCTATTCTAGGCCTACTCTATGCCATTCCATTCTATTCTATTCCACTGCATTTAATTCTACTCTGTTCGACTCCATCCTATTCTATTCCATTCTATTTATTCTAATCTTTTTCAATTTTATGCCATTGTTTTCTATCCTATTCAATACCATTCAATTCTATTCAATTGCATTTAATTCTATACTATTCAAGTCTCCTTTTCGGCAGAAATTTGGATCAAGACTTAGGATGGGTCTACCATACATGCCATTGTCGTTTAACTACCTCGCTTTTGAAAATTCGAACTGTATATATATATATATGCTAAAATGTTTCACTATGATATTCAAGAAAAGATTTAAGGTTCAATCCACACTTATTTAGATAAAAACGTTTTAAGGTAAACAAACAAAGGTCCGCTTTTTTCTCACCAACGTTAGTTATCAGCTTTATACCGCCGCATTCAGTCAGTCAACTTATAGCCTGCAGTATGGAATAGAAGAAAAATAACTTCTATAGTAGAACAAGATTCATGTAGTCGTTATATAGCGCTATAGTTCAGCGATCTTATTACCACACCAATATATTCCAGAACAGTCTGGCCAGACTATTTCGAGAATCGTCGGGCTGTTCTTAATAATTGCCCTCTCAGTTTGTGGCGTCTTAGTCTCAAACCGTCAGGGATCACAGTCTATTTCAGGAGACGGCGCAAAAACAAACACTTTTGTCGTCGACAGTCTATGATGCTTTCTCTGAAGGGCAGTGACAGCAGACTACTTGATTGTGACGTCGATTATCTACGTCATACTTTGAGAAGCCAAACGTTGTCGTCAAATTGGCTGATTTTATTCGCTATGGGCGGAAGCCATAGCAACCCGTTGCCATGGTTTCCCGATTGTTAGACGTCAGTCAGCCAGTAATCCGATACCAAATGGCTCCTGGGTGATATGAACATGTGTGAGCGTGGTAGATGATTGGTTGGAGAGTTTCCCTTGTGGCGCGGAGAGTACTTTGTTCGAGTCTTTCTCTTCTCAGATGGTTGCTGGGTATAGAAACCTTGAGCATGTCCCTCACTCACAGTTGCTAGGCATCCTGCAGCCATTAGATATAGTGGTGCTTTATAAATCTGCGTATCCACAGCAATAGGCAATGTTCTGACAAGCTATAGGGGCGGATCCAGGGGACCAATCCGGCCATGGTCCTCCATTTCAAAGTG
The DNA here is from genome assembly GCA_949752735.1 of Lumbricus terrestris. Taxonomy (NCBI): domain Eukaryota; kingdom Metazoa; phylum Annelida; class Clitellata; order Crassiclitellata; family Lumbricidae; genus Lumbricus; species Lumbricus terrestris. The sequence continues at coordinate 33,330,952 of OX457052.1, forward strand.
CATAGGGCGTGGCCCCCATTTAGTTTCAACAAGCGATAAAAATCAATGCAGCGGGAGAGAAAAGTAGGACACGACGATTACAAGAGAGGTCATAGTATACATATATTTATTATTGTTGCTTGCAGAGATACGTCGGCCAGATGACTGATGACTAAAAAGGTCATCAGTTATTTTGGCTGGGAAAATTGGTATATTTTCAAGACATTCCGACCAAACGACTAGAAAAAGTCATCAGATTTTTTTCTTGCAAAGATCACCGAAAATTTTGGCGCCCCCTTCGAAAATTTCTGTATCCGCCCCTGACGAGCTACCATAATTATCATCACACAAGCTTTTGCAAACTAGGGGCAAGAGGGGCACTGTCTTCTCCCTGAAAAATTGAGACTAATATTTAACTAGAAGTCTTTTAAACAATTTTCTTCACACTAAATCACTAATCATACCATTGTTAAACAGAGTAACACTGAGAAATTTATGCATAGAATCCATCATAAAAAATGGCCATGTTCTTAATTTCCCGCATTGCATTTCTAAGCTCTTGCGTTTTCCCTCCTGCATCTACGAGCGCTCGTGAGCCATCATTTACTGCGTTTCAATCGAGTGACCAATAATATCAACTGTTGACTAATATTGACAAGCGCTGCGTCACGTCAGAGGGGGTTTACGGAGTGCTATTCTGTTACAGGACACTGCCGGACAAGAGAGATATCGGACCATAACGACCGCTTACTACAGAGGAGCAATGGGTTTCGTCCTCATGTACGACATCACGAACGAGGAATCATTCAACTCCGTACAGGACTGGTAATCGTAATCGTAACTGTAATCGTAATCGTAGTCGTAAGATCTATAGTTGCATTGTATTGCAAACGTAATCGTAATCGTAGTCTAATAGTTATTGTTATCGTAATCGTGAAACTTCTGAATCGTTGCTCGCAGGGCACCGACTTATTCAGGAGCGTGTGTCGTTTAGGAGAGGCAAGTCCTCTGGTCAGTTTGGACTGTTCTGCGCGTGCTCTAATCTAGATAATCTAATTTAATCTAATTTAATCTAATCTAAGCTAACCTAACTTAACCTAATCTAATCTAATCTAAGATGTAACATTTTAAAACTTGCTCAGAGACAACCCTCTTCTTATTTCCTTCTCTCTCAATATCTACATCCATTATCCTACCTGACTGTACGTCTATCTATCACGATCCATCTCAGTTTGTCTCTGTCACTCTGTCTCTGTCTGCCTCTGTCTCAGTCTGTCTCTGTCCCTGCCTCTGTTCTTGCCTCTGTTCCTGTCTCAGTCTCTCTGTCTCTCTGTCTCTATCTCCCTGTCTCTCTCTGTATCTGTCTCTTTTATGCATGTCTATCTTATAGTCGCACTCTCTTTATATCGTTCTTATTCACTTTCCTGTCTCTATCTCTGTCTCTCTTTATCTCTAAATGTCTCTCTTTTCCTTCCTATCTCAGCCGATACTAATGGCACCTTCTCCCGCATAATCTTCATTACTCAACAGCAAAAGCATAATGATTATCATAAGGCATTGTCTTTCGGTGACCTGCTGCTGCTGCTGAACTGGGTGAACTCTTTATCTCTTGCAGGTGCACACAGATCAAAACCTACTCGTGGGACAATGCACAGGTGGTTCTCGTTGGCAACAAATGCGATTTGGAAGACGAGAGAGTCGTCTCAACGGAAAGAGGAAGACGACTGGCAGACCAACTGGGTCAGTCATAGCATCATCCTTCTGTCTGTTTGCCTGCGAGTATGTGCAGTTGCACGTGTGTCTGTCTGTCTCTGTCTGTCTCCTACTATGTTGCTGTCCCTGCCTCTGTCCCTGTCTCTGTCTCTCTGTCTTCTTGTCTCTGCGTGTCTGTATCTTTCTCTATATGTCTATCTTCTAGCCTGTCTGTCCACCTATCTGTCTGTCTACAGGTATGTGAGTTTGCACATGTGTCTGTCTGTCTGTCTGTCTATCTATCTGTCTGTCGAGCAACTTGGTCAGTTATAGCACAACACATTGTATTACGATTGGTTTAATAGACGAGCCAGCGAGTGCTTGCCTTGACCTTTTTGTACCTCGATAACAAACCTCATTGACACAGCATCGCGCTTTCGATATTGTGGGCCCCACAATGCGGAATGACCTTCCCGAATGAATAAGTAAATAAAATTTAATGAGCAAATAAATAAATGAACAGATAAATAAATGAACAAATAAATAAATGAACAAATAAACGAATGGACAAATAAATGAATGAACAAATAAACGATTGAAAAAAAACCGATTGAACATATAAATATATGAGCAACTAAATAAATGAACAAATAAATGAATGAACAAATAAACGAATGAAAAAATAAACGAATGAATGCGCTCAACGCTGTCCTGTCCGTAGGAATGGAATTCTTTGAGACGTCTGCTAAGGACAACATCAACGTCAACTACGTCTTCGAGCGTCTGGTTGACCTCATCTGTGACAAGATGAGCAAATCCCTGGACGCCAACCCAACCATTCTCAACAACCCGCAGACGAAGCGACTCACCCAGACCCCCAGCCTCCCTTCCACCGGAAACTGCAGCCAGTGCTGATCATAGAAGATGCCCGGATGTATGTATGACGTCATAGCCCGCAATGCATCACGGTACCGCTAGATATCTGTACAGAAGACATCGCTACGCACATGCGTCGCTGTTAAATCGAGGGTCACGTTATAATGGCGGCGGATTTTGAGTGTTTCATGCGAAGTTACATGTATGTACGTGTGCATTACATGTAGGTAAATGTGACGCGAAAACTGTTATTTAGCAAATGTATTGTGTTTGTGTGTATGTGTGTGTGTACGTCTAATAGACGGTCGTGTAGCTGTGTGTGGTTACTACGTTGACCAATTTGGTTATTAGTCGACCAATTTGGCTAATAAGTTGACCAATTTGGCTATTAAATTGACCAATTTGGTTATTTAGTTGAGCAATTTGGTTTTTAAGTTGACAAATTTGGTTACTAAGTTGACCAATTTGGTTATTGAGTTGACCAATTTGGTCAGTAGTCGACCAATTAAGTTGATCAATTTGGCTACCACGTTTACCACTTTTGTTACCAAGTTGAACGTGGGTTGACCAAAATTGGTCTTTTAAGTTGACCAATATGGTAATTGAGTTGGCCAATTTGGTTATTAAGTTGCTAATTTGGTTATTAAGTTGACAATCAACCCATGCAGAGTGTGTGATGTTTGGTAAACTGTTTGAATCCAGTGCAATTTATTTCACATCGACTTAAACTTTGGTTTCAGTTTCGATTTCGGCTTCCGTAAACCTGAACTAAAATAATTGGTGTCGACTTATTGATATTATTAAGCAGTGTCCACCTGATTTTCATGCATGTGAAATATTGATTTAATAGAATTTATACCGGTAGAGTCCAGAGTCTACAAGAGTTGTTTGAAATGGTCATAGAATTAAATAGATGGTTTTCCTATTTTAAAACGAATTTGAAGGTCATAATCTGTTATTCTGAAACTATTTTCAACTCATGACTGATTTATGTGCATGAAAACAGAAATATCCAATATGATTCGGTTTCATGCCCTCAATATGAAATCATATTCATGACAATTATATTATTAATTGATGATTTATGTAAATTGGGCGATCCTGTTCGCGAGACCATTGTTTCTCTGGATTTACCTATACACACGATGTTTGAAGTACGTAAGCTTACTCGTATTACTATCAATGTATTAAATCGAATTGATTGGTTGATTGATTGATTGATTGACCGATTGGTTGAAGGACAGTGAACTCGTAGCAATTGAATATGCACCTATCAATCCGGTTTTATGATCGTGAAAAATAATCAGATCTATTAACGCCCCTTCTTTCTATCCCACCTATTGTTACGGCTCTTCTTTTGTTGCTCACGAAACAGCCAGCAGTTAAATTCTGCCGGTTCTGAGGCCCTTGAAAAGTCATCCACCCGAAGCGTAAGGTCCACCACCGAAATCTCGATGTTGTGCATCTGTTTCCTATATACCGTCACATTTAGAAGCAGCGAGTTGCTATGTAAAACTTTCAGTTCGTTTTTCCGGTTGCAAAATCTGCAAATGCTGCGTGTCTTCGCCATCCAAATTTGTGATAGTCTATTCTGCGTTTTTCCTGTTGTCCAATATTAGATTCTGTTACATACTATTTTAATACTTTCAATTCTTGTTTTCAGTTTAAAAATCTGCAAAATGTTCGTGTTTTCAACGACCAAATTTTTAGTATCACGTGTTTTGTCTACTGTCCTATATTAGATCCTGTTAGTGTTACATACTACTTTAATACTTTTTATTTTCTGCTTTTGATTGCAAAATCGATCAAATTAATGTTTCGTGTTTCACGCACTGTAGCCTACGTTCCAGCTGAATAGTTTATTTAATTACTCTAAAAATAATCTTTGTATGACCAATGTTACTGCACGTAGTATGTACTATTTTATATTCAATGTACAACAATTACACGTGATTTGCATATATATATATATACATGTATAATTGTATATGTATAAAAACACAATCAATAAATATATTGATGAATAATTTATATAAATAATTATGTATAATATATATATATATATATATATATGCAGACTATCAATAATTATTGCAGTTTGTTTTCATATCACAGCACTTGCCAGGCATGTGCATTCGATAATCAAATCGAACCCTAAGGTGAATGTGCGAGTGAAATGCACGTGAACGATAGGTCAACTCATGTTTTATATAGACTTAAGCTATATATAGATCTACACATATATTTACATGTTGTTTACATACATGTATGTATATACGTGTGTACATTATGTATACGCAGTAGCCTATGCTTGTTAACGCTTGGGCTCGCAAACCGTCGCTTATCGCTTCCAAGACATTGCGCTAGAAGTTGAAATAGGCGAGAGGAGTAAAGAATGTAGAATATGGTTATGAATTAGCAAAACTTACCGAAGTCGTAAACCGACTTTGATGCCTTTTACGTTGTTTGTAATATAATTATTCCTTTATTGCCCAGCACAATTGCAGAATATTCTATTAGTAGTTTCTGAGGACTTTGCTAATAGTAGCCTAATATCCTGAAACATTAATAATTTATTAGATTTTCTCACTCAAAACAATGAAAGAATCAGACGAATTTGACTTCACTTAGAAGCAAGACATACATTTTTCTTTATGTAAAACGTTTTTTAAAACAGAGCAATTGTAGCGTATATTACTGAATGAAAATGCCAGAAACCGACATGTGACGGGGTTTGAGTCTCTGTGTATATGTGCAATTATGTGTGTGTACATTTTCTGTATGTAACATTGAACAATGAACTTTTTGTCGAGCATACTTCCATACATTCCAAGAACTGTACATAGGTTTCGTGTGACTATAAATAGATGGCGATGATGACGTAATCCGTTAGTGGACAGCTGTAATTCTCCTATTTGTATTTGCAGGATTGTCTCTTAGCTGTAGAATCTGTAGATTTCTGGCGTCCGTTTCATAGTCTTTATATAGCGCAGTTTTTACTGAAGTCATTAAACGATTTTGTAGTTGAGTACGAAATGTGTTTGTATATGACAAAAGTTATTATTATTATTGTTATTATTATTATTATTATTATTATTATTATTATTATTATTATTATTATTATTATTATGGAGATCGAGTCACAAAGGCAATTATGACAACGCATGCAAATAAAACCTAAAGAATCAGGAATGAACAGTTAATAAGATGCTATATTATTATTATTATTATTATTATTATTATTATTATTATTATTATTATTATTATTATTATTATTATTATTATTAATTATTATTTATATTATTATTATTTATATTATTATTAGCTTTTAAATATTTCAATCGTCCCGAGGTATAATACAGGATCCCTCAGGGACTTCAATATTGATTACTGCAATAACAGCAGTCCGGAATAGCCCTATCATCATCATAATCGTCATCGTCATTGTCATCGTCACCACCATCATCATAATCGTCATCGTCATTGTCATCGTCACCACCACCACCCCCACCACCCCCACCACCACTACCACCACCCCCACCACCCCCACCACCACCACCACCACCACCACCACCACCACCATCCTCCTCATCATCATCCTCCTCCTCCTCCTCCTCCTCCTCTTCCTCCTCATCATCATCCCCTCCTCCTCCTTCTCCTCCTCCTCATCATCATTATAATTTTACCCACCGCGCACTAGGTTCGCATGCCAGCGCATTAGCCAGTACTAAATCTTAGCTCCCCAATAACACAAGATCTGGACCAGCGGTTCCCAATCCGTGGCCTGCGTGTCAAAAGTGGTCCGCAAGGCCTAAAAAAGTGGTCTTTAGCTCTCAAGCATTTTTTTAACATATGAAAAAAATTGAAAATTTTGACAATATAGAACATAATTATTTTCTTATACAAGTTATTTGTTTGACGTCTATAATAAATAACATCAAACATTCTATTTTGAATAAATTATAACAATTTTATATGCTTTCGGTTAATTAAATTCTAGTCCTGTGGCCCCCTAATGTCCTTCAACTAAGTAAAAGTGGCCCTCGTGTACTCCAACTTGGAAGAAGTGGCCTTAAAATCAAAAAACGTTGAGAAATTCTGCTCTAGAAAAACCATTATTTTTAGAATCTCAAAACTATTTAAACGCACGCAATGGGACTTTGGTGAATGAATAATGAACGTGACGGAGTTATTTATAAGCTTTTTCTAAATTGTTTAAAAGGTGTCTACAGAAGAAAAATATTAGCATTTTTATAAAGTAAGTAAGTAAGAATATTCATATGTCCTCATCGTCGTCATCATCGTCGTCGTCATCGTCATTGTCATCGTCATCATCGTCGTCGTCATCGTCATCATCATCATCGTCATCGTCATCGCAAATTTGATATTTAAAATTGTTTCAAGAAAAAGAAAAATGAATCGTTCACATCAATATTATACTTTCGACAACGTTGGCGCCGCTACAGAAATCCAAGACGGAGATCGTCAACCGAAATCTTGTCATTCGCTGAACAAATAATTAAAAATAATTAGAATAAATATAATCAGTTTTAATACTTGAACATATTACTTTTAAAGTGTATTGACATGTAACTGGGTGCGGTGTGTCACCCTGATTTGTCTAATTAAACGAAGATTAATTAATTAACAGTGAAGATACGACAGTATGAGAAAAATACTGCAACTCTCGAATACATGGAACGATGCAGACAAAGGATTTATTGATCTCTATAGTTCAAAGGGAACTGACTACGGCAGGATTTAGGATTGCCATCGGTAGATGCCTTGTGACCAGAGCGGTTAAAGCTATAATAATATTATTCATTCATTCATTCATTCCGAGAATTTATATTGCGCAGCTTCTTTTAAACAGAATCTGCAGAGAGGACAGAAACGTGTATAGGAGATTCATACATTCAGAAATATGGCTATAGTAGGCATAATATGCAGCATAAGCGAACTATATATCTTAAGTTATACAGCGCTATCAACTTTCGATCAAATCTAAGCCTCATTCAGAACTTCTATGACGTCGGTATTGTGTTGCTATTACAAGTCATAATAAATTACTAGGCTACGTGGAGTTGGATGATGGAAAGAGGGCGACTCGTTTTAAATCTTGCCGACTTTTTTCTCAATTGTGTTATATCATCTGGATACACATTACAGTAGCTATGGATGCAGATGTGAGCAGACTAACCAGTGGCGTAGCCAAGGGGGGTTCGGGGGTTAAAAAAACCCATTGACCTAGGGAAAAAGTTTTTTTAAAGATTATTTATACACTTAAATAAGAAAAAACACCAAAACAATATTATTGCTTGTAGTGACAACTGTTTTGCTTACTTTATTCCCTTTGTTACTTATTCCCTTTTTATTTACTGTAAAGCTGTTGGGTTGCTTTCAGAAAGAGTAGGCTATCCGGCGAGGCAAAAAAAAAATGAAAAATTCCTGGCTACGCCACTGAGAGTAACAATGCTCATCTCTGTATACGCAACTCATCAGACTCTGCTCGTCTCATATCCTGTGCTCAGCTCACCCCACCATTGTTATTTCTAAAGCGCCTTTAACTTAGCCTATATACACCACGAAGACTTTGGCGGTATACATAGCTAGATCGGATTTGCTGCAAAGTAACACAAGCTCGCATTTATGTAATACTGCTAAGGTATCGCCATGGCAATTTTTATGTCAGATTTTTCGATGACGTTTTAATCAGCTAAAACAACTCGAGACAGATTTCATTCTTCGATTTTGAAGCCGAAGAACTGGTGCACAACACACGACACGAATGCGCTCGGACTTGGGCTAGAATTCGTCATGTTTGGGCGTCACGGCACAGCTGCAGCTCGTGTCCAACTGAATCCAGTTCCATTCGAAATGGCGCTGACGGGGTTTCCGGATGTAAGCCATGACGTAAGATTTCTTCTGATGACAGGCCGATCTATACCTGTAGAAAGGACCCATCAGTTTTACAAAAATGATTAATTGAATTTTGATGCATTCTTACTTTAGAAAATAATTAATTATATAAATTACGTTTACTATTTGTCACCTGTCTGTTGATTAGCGCCGTCCGCGACATTAAGTTTAAGTTTCAGAATCACTGATTGAATGAATGAATGAATGAATGAACGAATGAATGAATGTATGAATGAATGAATGAATGAATGTATGTCTGAGTGAATGAATGAGTGAATTAACTAACTAACTAATTTTATGAGTGAATGAATGAATGACTGACTGTCTGAACGATTGAATGAACGAATGAAAGAACGAACGAATGAAATGATATTGAAACAATCACCTATTGTGATCGATACCAATACAACATCCGACGCAGTCTCTTCTTGATCGCAGGGCGCTGTTCTTGCACGTCACCGTATAGAACCACTGGATGCTTTCTCCGGATCCCACTTCCGGCTGGAAAACCTGGACGTCCGTGTTGTTCAGATCCTTGGCCGCGTGCAGGATACGCCACTCCGTGTGAGCTGGACAACTGGACTGGGCAACGTTCGGGAGGGAGTTACGCGGTCGCCTCTACATTGAACAACAACCAAAGCACATGAACGAATGACTCTTAATTTCAATATTGAAAACTACAAATTTCTGTAGCGGTATGCTCTGAAGGTTAGAGCCGGGCACCACCTTATTCACGAGCACTGCGTTGAGTCATAGATGTGGGATTGGATGAATATCCGAGTAGAGAGGGTGGAAGCTGCAAGAATTAAAAATTAATTATTGTGGGCTTTTAAAAGAAATTTAAAAATTCTACTGATATAAAATGCAGAAATAACATAAAATAGAAATGGAAATAGGTACACTACACAGAACTGCGAGATGAAGAGACGGACATACAGAGACAGAAAGACAGACAGAAAGAGAGAGACAGCCAGACCGACTGAGGCAGAGACAGAGACAGATAGAGATTGACAGAGAGAGAGACAGACATGGACAGATGGGCAGAGAGAGAGAGAGACAGACAGACAGACAGAGACAGAGACAGATGAACAGATTGACAGAGAGAGACAGACAGACAGACAGATAGACAGACAGACAGACAGACAGAGAGAATGATCGTTATTCAAGGCACATTCATTTCTTACTTATTGCGTGTCTTTCTCTTTGCCTCTCTCCTTATGTTTGTCTGTGTGCGTCTATGGGTGTCTGTCTCTCTGTCTATCTCTCTACGTGTATCTGTCTGTCTGTCTATCTATCTGTCTGCCTGTCCTTCTGTCCTGCTCACCCCCCTGTGATGAGACACTTCTTCGGCGTCGTTGTCTTCCGCAGAGGCAGATGTGATGCCAACGTCCTCTGGCCAATCGTCACGGTGACGGTCGCCATGGTGACGGTCGCCATGGTGCTGGTTGTCAGGGTGATGAGATCGCTTCATTGTCCAGCTGGTTCTGCTGATAGCGTGGGGCATCGTTCGCGATCTTGGCTCCAGTCCAAGGAAGTCGTCATCGTTGATAACTGCAGCACACAAACACAATAGTGCATTATATTTATGTTACGTAATGTAGGCTATATGAATCATATCTAGCTTTCTCGGTCGTCGGACCTACTGTCTGGAACAGCGTCCCGGTTACGCTTCGCTCTCTACTTGTGGTCCATCCGGCTAGGTTCTACAAGTCTCTCGAGTCTTTTTTCTTTGTTCGTGGTTGGGCTGGGAGGGCCTCTGAGTAGTTTCTGAAGGGGCGCTATATAAATGCTCCGAATGAATGAATGAATGAATCTAAACTTATATCTAAAAGATAATGTGTGTGTTTATTTCGGAAATATTACATAGCGCCTCTTCAAGGTAGGCTACTCAGAAGCGCACTCGGCCAACAAGGGCTAAATAAGACAGTTACGAGGTTCTTCAGGAACAGAGTGGAGTGACCCCATGGAACGGAGGGAGCGCAGTGTAACAGGGAAGCCATCTCAGGTTGTAAGACCAGCGACAGTGTGTACCCAGAATGCATGCCCACCACAGTTTTGCAGGAATTGACCTGTGTTCGTGCCCCTATAAACAGAGGGTTACCGGGACCTTCGAATGGATGGGCTGGACAATCACCCTCACGATGGGTGGCGGTGGCCGGGGTGCACGGCGAAAACCCAAATTTCAATGTAAAAAACCACCCCATTTCCACACCATGTCCACAATTTCGCAACTATCCACCTGAAATCTTGCACGTAGATACAAAAGTGACCAGGACCACCCCCCGCACAACCGCAGCACTCTCCTCACACTGGAGACCGAGGTGGGGCGAAAATCAAAATTTCCTGGGCAACGCCGGGTACTCAAACCTTCCAGCTAGACATAATTGTTGCAACATCACTCTGGTTTCTTCCTGTTTCCCACTATGAGCGCCTCTGAAAGGTCATTTTGCAAGAGGCGTTTGGTAAATCCTTAAATACAATACGATGCAATACAATTGCCACAAGGACCACTTCCGACACACCATCTCTGTAACCCACCACAGGAGGGACAGAGTAGAGTTGGAGCGAAAAATCAAACTTTTCCGGATCGCATCTATGTACTCAATCATTCCAGCTGGACAATCTTCTCCACGTATGACGCTGAGGGCGCGGGCGAAAAATCGCAATATGCGTGTGTGTGTGTTTTGAGTGTGCGTGTGTGTATCGCAAACCGGGTTCTCCCCAAATCTCTTCAAAGTGTATTTCTGTCAGGTTGTCATAGTTACCGTGGCCCGATTAAACCATTTTAGACTTGGTCCGGCTCCCGAAGGTATGACAGAAGGGTCAAAGGTTAACATCACGTGACAGTCATTGTCTTTATGCTCACTATTGTCTTAAACACATGCTGCCAAAGACAATTTCGGGAGCGACAAAAGGTGACTAATTAATTATTTAAACTGTCAGTTTTAACTGCAGCTTTGCGTAAACGACTCTGACGAGGAAGAGGGTCAACGAGACTCAATGGTGAGAGTCGATGACACCCTGAAGAACGATAACGCTGACTTTGTCTCTGTCGCTGTCTGTCTGTCTCTGTCTGTCTGTCTGTCTCTGTCTGTCTGTATGTCTGTCTGTCTCTCTTTCCCATGGCGAGGTTCTCAAAATCGGTGACGTGCTATGTCTTTTCTTCAAGTATCTTCGCCGAACAATCTTTCCTTGTGTGTGATGAACTTCACTCTGTGTCAAAACGAATTCGTCACCTTTTAAAGAAGCGAACTAAAACGTGGAGGTGCAAGCTGTCATTTTGCTGCACAATACAAATCAATCAAGCAAGCAATAATTTTCTCATCTTCCTTCTGTCAAGACAGGATGACAAAGATGCAACATGCTACTACTATACTGCTACTGCTGCTATACTGCTACTGCTACTGCTACTACTACTACTACTACTACTACTACTACTACTACTACTACTACTACTACTACTACTACTACTACTACTACTACTACTACTACTACTACTACCACTACTACTACCACTACCACTACCACTACCACTACCACTACCACTACCACTACCACTACCACTACCACTACCACTACCACTACCACTACCACTACCACTACCACTACCACTACCACTACCACTACCACTAAACTACTACTACTACTACTACCACTACCACTACCACTACCACTACCACTACTACTACTACTACTACTACTACTACTACTACTACTACTACTACTACTACTACTACTACTACTACTACTACTACTACTACTGCCACTGATAATAACAATAAATAATAGTAATAATAATAATCAAAAATAATAAATAATAATAATAATCGCTTAATTTCAAACTTACGCAACACAGAATGATTGCAATAATTATTATTCATTTAATGGACGGATGATCACAAGTTATTTTTTCAGGAGTCAAATGTAACTGTTAGCAGCCATGCAAAGCTCCATCACGTCCTGCTGCTCCATTTACCAAAGCCACATGCCGAATGAAAGGTTGAGTCGACCTTTGGAGAGAGGGAGGCGATCCCGCATCCTACCAGTGGCGTGGCCAAGAGGGGTTTCGAGGTTAAAACCCCCCCCATTAGCCTATTAAAACTTTTTTAAAGGTTATTAAATACACTTAAATAAGAAACAAAACAATTGCTTGTAGTAACAATTGTTTTTCTTACTTTATTCCCTTTGTTACTTTATTCCCTTTTTATTTACTATAATACTGTCGGGTTGGTGTCAGAAAGGGCATGCGGCCAGGCCATGAAACCCCCAAACCTCCCATCATAAATTCCGGGCTACGCTACTGCATCCTACGCTCTTCGTGTCAAAGTGTATAACCCCTTCCGTGTGTTAACATGTCGGCCAAATATATGGACCCAATATGGGTCAAATGCTAAATATCGTTTACATAATTTTATAGTCTCTATGGATCAGAAATGCGTGGTTTCGTCTAACGCTTAAGCCATCATGATAGCGAAATTGCAGGGCTGTTTTAAGGAATTTTTAGTACTGCACAACTCCTTCTCTCCTTTCCCATCATCCATGGTAAATTACTTCCAATCGGAGGACAATGACCTTTTTGCTAGTTTTAACTGTACAGAAGTGCTTCTACAACTGCACAAATCCACTTAGAACTGCCAATTTTGGGTACAAGTGCTCGTTAAAAAGCCCTGCGAAATTGAGACGGAATTAAAAAATTATGCGAGTGAAAAAGTAGAAGCCCAGCAAATAATTACTCCCACGTTCGCTAATGGGTCGACAGAGTTTATTTTAAGGAACGAAGTCAAGGGGCAAGACGAGAGGTGAAAGATATAGACTATAGGCCTAGTTGCTATTTTGGGCAACGATGACAGACTTTTGTCAGCTGATCTCCTGAACCAATCGCATTATTTTCTAGATTGTTTTCCATCGGTTTTGACTGGTTGCCAGATCTTAAAAGAGGATTTTGATTTAGATGGTGTGGGTGTGAAGAAAGTGAAAAGAACAGAGACATAGAGGAATGAATTTGCGATATGATTTGGCAGGAGAACGCGCGCAGGTGTGGTGCGCTGTAGCGACCGACTTTTCTGCCCTTAAGTCATCTCGTCACGAAAATGAGAAAATGATCCATAGCAACCATTCATTAAGACTCCCGACCAAGTTCATGCTATGTAAAGTAGTCCAAAGATCGGGTAGTCCTAGTGTCAAGTTATATAGAGACTATAAGGATCTATGGATCTCTCTCTCTCTCTCTCTCTCTCTCTCTCTCTCTCTGTATATATATATGTATATATATGTATGTATATGAATCTGAGGACTACTCCAGGAAGCGCTATTTTGCTAATTGATATAATTAATGTAACCATTCGTTGTATTCACAGTTGGCGTTACGTTAGACGTTAGCGCAGCTCAGAGTTCTGAGTGGATAGGTCTATCTTGAAAATCGCGTTGCAAACACTATCAGAAAGAAAGAACGATATTAAACTCTTTTTCTCTCTTTCTAACTGGTTGAACGTTGTCTCCTGATCTCGTTAATTTATCGTTGAGAGAAACGTAGGCTACATTAACAATTTTTCCATCATACCGTTTGACATCTCACAAGCATAGAAAGTGGCATGAAGGACTTTAGGCACTGGACGTGGCGTCACAGGGACACATTCCAGAAACGGAGAAGACCTGGAGCTGTATAACGGAAGGAAACGATTATACTAACCCCGCCTACATGTAAATAAGCGGATGGAAATACGGCGCTGGACGCTCAAACTGGAGCAATATTATTATAGAGTCCCGGTAGCCATTCCGCGTCTCTGGATTAAACTCCCCGCCAGTATTACGACAAATATCCAATTCATCAGACGAACTCATCAAAACCTAATCGCCTGAAATCTCTCCACAAGCTTTTTGCTTAAACCTATTTCGCAAATCCTATTCTGAATATCCTCTTTTTTACCCATCAGTTCTGAACGTCATCCACTTTAGTTGGTCTCAGTATGGAACTACATTGTATGATGGCCATGATATCAGGTCGACATAACTCTAGAAATCAAACTCAATGTGGAGCAAAAACAGTTTAAGTTCCTCCCGTATCATAATCGTAATCTGGTCGGTCAGTTCCTTCACCTTAGCAACCAGTCTGTCTCCCTCCCGGGTTTCTATGGCAACTGGCATGGTCGCCAACAGGAGCAACAAAACAAAACGATCACGATTAAATTGTAAGTTTAAGTGCTTGAAATGCAAAGCAGTAAATTCAGACATGGCTATTTTTCATTGAGATTCCTAAACGTACATACAGTGTATATCTCAGTTTCATTCTGTTCATTAGAAGTATCATTAGTGCGAACAATTTGCACAATATCACACCAAAAATTAGGAAGACCAACGCAATAGTATTAACGGTAATAGAATGTCGCATTTGCACAAAGTTATACCCATTGCTACCGTCTGCTAGGCCATGACCTTCTTTGCTCAAATACTACATCTGGCAGTAGCCTACTGTAAGTCCCTTAAAGGTTCTCTCCTTTTTCGTTTTGTTAGTTTCTATATCTATATTGTGTAAAAGAGATGTTTTGTTAATGTCTGCCACCCCAAGCATTGAAAACTGTTTTACGGTTATGACAAGTTTTAATTGATGGCAAATTACTGAACGAACTTTTTGACATAAAGAGGGATTTTCAGCGCAGAGATGGGTTGTTTTCTTTATACTTACACCACAGTGCATCTTTATACTTACACCAAAGTGCATCTTTATACTCACACCAAAGTGCATCTTTATACTTACACCAAAGTGCGTCTTGTTGCAGGAAATTATTCAAATAGTTGTCCAGTCTCCTATCACCGTTGTTGGTCTGAGCTGCGAAAACAGATAGAAACGAATCGAGATGCAATACAATGCAATACAATGCAATACAATGCAATGCAATACAATGCAATACAATGCAATACAATGCAATGCAATGCAATACAATGCAATACAATGCAATACAATGCAATGCAATGCAATACAATGCAATACAATTCCTTCCATCATTCATTCAAGTATTTATATAGCACCTCTTAAAGTAACCTACGCAGAGGTGCGCCCGACTCCAGAACAATTTTTAAAATGCTTGTAGAAGGTATCAGAGAGTGACCTCGGAAACAAAGGTAGCTCAAGGGGGAGGCGCAGCCATACGCCAGGCCTACCACAAAACACTACAATCACAAATTTTAAAATGATTATTAGCTTTCGCAATAACTGATTTGATTCGGTTTACTGCACAGTATTCGTCTCGGTGTTGGGACCATTGCCATCTTAAGGCAAGGACCGGGTTAGTCGCCAGATGTCCAGAGAGAAGTGAGCGTATTCGCGTCGGGCCCTTCGCTCTGCTGCGAAGGGACAACTGCTTGTTCCACGGGCTCGCTTAGCTACCAGACAGCGCCGAGCCTTCTCGGTTGTGGGGCCGTCAATCTGGAATGACCTCCCCCTAACCTCCATCTCCTTCACCTGACCAGTCAATTCTTATTCCTTAAGTCCCTTAAATCTGTTTTCTTTTGCCGTGGCTGGGCTGGGAGCGCCTCTGAGTAGTTTCTTGAAGGGGCGCTATATAAATGCTAATAATGAATGAATGAATGAATACGTGATCGTTATTATTGTGAATTTGTATGTCGCCACTGGGGCAGAAATGACATATTAAGAGCAGAAATGACATAGGAGCGGACAGGTCAATATACATGTATGAATGGAAAGCTAACGACATTGGACAGGTTGCTGTTGTTGCCCAATTGTCACGCAATTCAGATGAGGATTATAAACAAATAAATAAGCAACATCAACCGTAGTAGCAAGAGTAAACAACCACTGGAATCGCATAAGTTGACTTAGGTTCTGATCAACAGAAGCCAAAAAACAAACAGACACACAGACAGATAGACATAGATAAATACAGACAGACAGACCAGACAGGCCAGCAATCATGCAGCAAGACAAACAGAAGACCAGTACATTGATTGAGCCATTGATTGATGGATTGATTGATTAATAGATTGGTTGATTGGTTGATTGACTGATTGATTGAATGATTGACTTATTGATTGATTGATTGACTGATTGATTGAATGATTGACTTATTGATTGATTGATTAATTGATTGATCGGTTGGTTTACCTGTGTTACCTGTATTCCTGGCATTTCCGTGCAACCAGAAGACGATAAGAACTTGGAACGATTTCCAGATCTTCAACACCTTCGACACCTGTTCAATGGTATCCAAGGTCATTGCATGGATGGATGGATGGATGGATGGATGGATGGATGGATGGATGGATGGATCATTGGATGGATGAGATGGAATGGATGGATGGATAGACGGATGGATCATTGGATGGTGAAGTTGGAGTGGATGAATGGATTGATGATTGATGGATGGATGGATCATTGGATGGATGGATGGATGGATGGATGAGTTGGAGATGATGAATGGATTGATGGGTGAATCATTGGATGGTCGAGTTAGAGTGGATGGATGGATGGGTGGATGGATGGATGGGTGGATGGATGGATGGATGAATGGATGGATGAATGGATGGATAGGTGAATAGATTATTGACATTGAATATTGAAGCGATGGATAGATAAATAGACGAGTATAATAGGTGAATGAACTTCCAACGCTCGAGCTATCTGTGGGGCATTTGTTTTATAGTTTCGTGAAATGACCGAGACTTTTAAGGAGGAACAATTTGCATTTTCTTCGCAAGGAAAAATCAATATTCCTATACATAATTTATTTTTCGCATTTGCCGTAGCGTCCCTTCAAGCGCGCTACTCAAAGGCGCTCCATACTACAGCGCGGACACTGCATCGGAGTTTCACTAAGAAGCGCACGAGCAATTATTGTGAACGAATGGCTTGCTCAAAGTCCCTACGCGGCAGCTTGAGGTGGATTCGAACCTGGAACCTTCCGGCTCCAAGGCACCGAATCCACCACTACACCACGGCGCCCCACAACACAGTCCCACGCGTTTAACCGAAAGTAGGCCTATAGTTATCACTGCTGCAAGGAGAATCGAAAGTCTCAAAAATTATGGAAAGTCTCCGTCACAGAGACGGATGAAAATGGATCGTATACACTAAAAACAGCAAGGAACATAAAAATTATTATAAGTCTCAGATGAAATCCTGGCTAATGCGCCATAATCTTGCAATTATTGATTCAGTCTCCACAAATAAACTTCGTCTATATCTACAGAACATAGCAACCTCAAACTGAAGAGCGTCAAGTTTCATATAGACCAGGAAAGAGTCTACTTCTTATAATCGCTGAAAAATACTTAGAAAAGAAATCCATTTTCACCAACCGTTCTGCTCCAATCAGCCTTCATCGTCTGAACACTACCAGCAGTGGCGGCGCCAGGATTTCAGTAGTTTTTTGGGGGGGCCTGAATCCTCGCGGCGGAAATTTTCCATTTCACTTGCCAAAATTTCTGACGACCTCTTATTAGTCATTTGTTCGAAATATCATTCATATATATTTTAAGTTTTTAGGGGGCTAATCATGGAAATATTTCATTTTTACATGTATAAAACCGGATAGCTTTTTTAAGGGGCTTAGCCCCCTCCCTATCCCCTCTGGCGCCGCTACTGACTACCAGAGAGCACTAAGAGAGCGACGCTGATATGACTCGAATATCACACCCAAATTAATGGAGTAGAGTCTTCGTGTGAGGTGCGAGAAGGACGATTTCTAAGGCAATATAATGCTCATAATAATCATGTTAGGCGCCATAATTTTCAGCTGTTATTTAAAAGAAAATAATCGAGGTTGGTTTATTGTGATAAGGTTCTGTCGAATTTAACTTTCAGCTCCTAGTATTAATAGAGGTTTCGAAAGAAATTATATGGCAAGCGATCTAAACGAAATAATGAACGAAAATCGGGCAACGGAAAAGTGATATCTGCCTACGCAAACGTTGCTGGAAATTTTGATATAATTTGCTTATTGCGGAAACACGAATATAGTTTCAGAGGTTTTTGCTCTATATTGCTCTAAGTCATTTCCATGGTGAAGATGGCGGCGATGTTGCGAGGCGCGGTGGTGTAGGGGTGGGTTCGGTGCCTTGGAGCCGGAGGGTTCCAGGTTCGAATTCAATTCAAGTCGACGTGTAGGGACCTTGAGCAAGTAATTAACTTGCAATTGCTCGTGCGCTTCGGCGTGAAACTCCGATGCAGTGTCCGTGCTGTAGTCGGGAGCGCCTCTGAGTAAAGAGCTTGTGGGCGCCATAGCAAGCGCGAGTAGCCTATTATAATAAAAAAGATTTTATGCGGAGGTTATGATGAACAAAGATTTTACAATGATTGCAATAACTTGTATTGTACCACATAATTATATGTAGACTCTATATTCGTATAGCGCCTCAAGTGTCATAATAAATGAAGAACATTTGATGTTGATGACAATGATCGATGAAAATTGGAGATACACCTGAAGATAAAGCTGAAGATGACGACGATAACAAGTGATGAATATCGAAATGACGATAAAGTTAAGGTCACAACGACGATAAAAATGATGAACTTCAAAACGACGTTGACGACGAAGGTGACGATGACGATGACGGTAGCAAGAAAGACGACGATAACGATAAAGGCAACGATGATAATATGAATGGATATGACGGCAACGCTGATGGTGACAACGAACACGAAGATTCGGAACAAGACGGTAAACTTGAAGACGAAATCTACAATTAAAACTTTGGTAAAATTACGGTAACGATTACGACGATAACGATGACGACTACGACAATAACGATGACGACTACGACGATTACGATGATGATTTACGACGATAAGTATGAAGATTACGACGGTAACTCTGACGATTACGACGATAGCGAAGACGACTACGACGATAACGATAGTATCCGCTTTGCGAAAGAAGCTCTTTATCTCACCCATCAAACTAATACGATTATGGCGACAACAATTCTCGTACCTACCTTAATCGACATTTGCATTGTCCTCGTCTTCTTTGTTCGAAACTCAATTTCTTGTAGGAACGGAGTCGACGCTTTTATCTATCGAGAGCTGAAACTATCGTCTCAGTCTACGCGATGCTCGCTGCATGCAAAAGAAACTGATCCACAAAAGTATGGACAGTATGCGTTCTCCCTCTCTCACTCTCTCCCTCTCCTTCTTCTTCTTCTTCTTCTTCTTCTTCTTCTTCTCCTTCTTCTCCTTCTTCCTCTCCTCCTCCTCCTCCTCCTCCTCCTCCTTCTTCTTCTTCTTCTTCTTCTTCTTCTTCTTCTTCTTCTTCTTCCTCTTCGTCTCCTCTTTCTTCTTCTTCTGTTTTTCTTCTTCTTCTTCTTCTTCCTCTCCTCCTCCTCCTCCTTCTTCTTCTGTTTTTATTCTTCACTTCCCCTCGCTCCTTCTCCTCTTTTCTTTCCTCCCCAGCGTCCGATGCTTCTCTGTTTCTTGTCCTTCCTCCTTACCAACACCGAACGGTGTGGAGCACACGCATTTCGGTAGAGTGGCTATTTTTACACAGACGTCTGAACCAAAAATAGAATCGCGGTGGCTGTGGCGCTGGCGGTGGCACCATATACTGCTGCCAATTGTCTTTGAACTCCTTGCAATTCCACCGCCTCTGTTGTCGTTCTCTGTCCCTTTATAGCCGCCGCACATATAACGCTGATATATCAGGGGTCTCCGCACCGAAGCACGTGGCTGGTCCGTCCTAATGAAGGAGTGCGATCCCTGCGATGCGCTCTCACCGGTGCCGTTCCTTAATCGAGACGCCTGCCGCAAGAGAGAGCTTGGACGGACGGACGGACGAACGGACGGACGGACGGAGGGACGGACGTAGGGATGGACAACCAGACAGACAGACAGACACAGATAGATAGACAGACATACAGACAGATAGATAGACAGACAGACAGACACACGGACAAATAAAAAAGAGACACGCGCATACACAGAAAGACGCATACCTACAGTACTGTAACACACGGTCTAAGACATATGCACAGATACACAGATTGACTATAATTATAGTAGAAGAGATAGCTAATGAGAGGCTAAGGTGGGACCACGGCTAAGATGGACAATGTGGGCTAAGATGGGGTTAGGCCTGAAGGTGAGGCTAAGGTGGGCTAATATGGGGCATAGGTGGGCTACGGTGAGTTAAGGTGGGGCTGCGGCACGGTTGAAGTGGGAGCCAAGGCAGGGCTAAGGCGGGGTATCTACTTACACTGCAACAATCACGGCTGCTATTACTACTATCAATACTATCACTACTATTATTACTATTATTACTATTACTACTATTAATACTATTATTACTATTACTACTATTACTACTATTGCTACTATTACTACTATTATTACTATTACTGCTATTGCTACTATTACTACTATTGTTACTATTATTACTCTTACTACTATTATTACTATTACTACGTTTATTACTATTGCTGTTATTGCTACTATTACTGCTCTTGCTACTATTACAACCTTTGCTACTATTAATACTATTAGTACTATCAGTACTAATATTACAATTTCTACTACTACTACTATTTCTACTATTATTACCATTATTACTACTGAAGTAAACTGATAGTGAAAGTGACAAAAAAAATTTCGGATGGAAAGAAGAGAAAGTTGAGTGGGATACACATAATGGCAACCGCAAATAGCAACACCACCTGGGACCAACACTGCGCAGACGCAGGCCACGACTCCACATGCTACACTTTTCCGCCAATACTAATCCCACCCTTCCCCTTCTCCCTTCCACTTTGTTTGCCCCACCCCTCTCCTTTTCGTCACCAAAAAGACTGGATCGACGGACGACACGATAGGATCGCACCGGGTACCGTAAGAATTGAAGGAAATTGCACACGTTTCAGCAATCCACACGCACGAGTTAAAACCATCAATCACATCTTCACTACCAATCTACATCAATCGTAATTGTATTATTGCAGTTGTTGTAATAGAAGGTGTAGCAGCAGCGGCAGTACTTTAGCGTAGCAGCAGTAGTAGTAGAAGCAGTAGTAGTGGTACTAGTAGTAGAAGTAATGGTAGTGGTAGTATTAGCAGCAGTAGCAGCAGCAGCAGAAGGAGCAGCAGCAGCAGTAGAAGTAGCAGTAGCAGTAGCAGTAGCAGTAGCAGTAGCAGTAGCAGTAGCAGTAGCAGTAGCAGTAGCAGTAGCAGTAGCAGTAGCAGTAGCAGTAGCAGTAGCAGTAGCAGTAGCAGTAGCAGTAGCAGTAGCAGTAGCAGTAGCAGTAGCAGTAGCAGTAGCAGTAGCAGTAGCAGTAGTAGTAGTAGTAGTAGTAGTAGTAGTAGTAGTAGTAGTAGTAGTAGTAGTAGTAGTAAAAGTAGTAACCGGTAGTTGTTGTTGCAGTAGTAGAAGCAGTGGGTTTTTTTGTAGTAGAACTAAAAATTAAGAAAACGACCGAACGGACTCTAGATAAATGGTATTAATTAAGGTTAATCTGTCATTTGCATTCAGACACCTGAATAGACTAAATATTTCGTGTTCCTGACTAACATCCAAAACTCTAGCCTCACTACTTTGCTCATTGTCCGGAGCTGGGTCGGGAGCGCTTCTGAGTAGTTTTCGAAAACGATACCGAAGCCGGGAGTCGGGAGAGCGGCGGAGAAAGCCGCCACAAGGAAGCTTACGAAATATTTGGACCTCCAAAGGACATGTATACCTTTTCGTCCTGTTAGCCGTGGAAACAATGGGTCCCATCAACAACGAGGGTCTCGCCTTTGTGTCCGAGATCGGTCGCCGGTGTCGCGTGACAGAGTCTCCCCCCTAAAGTCCCCCCCCCGAGACTTTATTTCGAAACAGATTCTCCCCCGAAGGAACTGTTCCAGAATAAATTCGCCCCGGAGAGTAGGCTATAGTCTATTCTGAAATAAAGTCTCCGTGTGGAGAGAATATTTCCACCGTCCACGAAATAAAGTCTTCCCGGTTCAGCGTAAAATTGGCTACAATTGTATCAAATTTAGAGATGAGCAGACTAAACGGTTAGTTTACGTTGTCAGATTATATAACAAGAAAACATATAATACTTTTACTTAACCCTTAAGAAAAATTCTTCCAATACAGTGTTTCAGCCAAGGGGAGACTTTGTATCGGAGAAGCAGTTAAACGAAACCTATAGTTTTCATACCTTAGCACTCACTGACCTTCTTCCAGCCATGACCTTTCCCACAACGACCTTGACCCCGGCCCCCGTCGAAACCGAAACGACACCGTTAATCCGAAACCGTACCCCATCCGATGCTATCGTCCGCTTCCATGTCGCGAAACGGCACCCGACTCTAAGCGCTGTCCTTCCTACGGTGGCGGCGCGTAGCGGCTTATCTTGTAACTGTCGCCTAATCCGAATCGCAAATAACAATGTCTCTCTCTCGAGATTCCTACGACAAAACCGGAAACGGAAAGACAAACCGGAAGCGGAGACGCTCACCGGAAGTGGACTGTGTCGATGAATTATGTCGGGTGGCATGGAAACAATTACCATCGCAACGACCCCGTCTATTGAGAGTCAAACCCACGTGGGCGTCGGAAGGGATCTTTGAAAAGACGCTATTCAATTATTATTCGAAAGACATTTGAACCTGCAGACTCCGCTTGGGAATCGAAACCGTGTATATATGCAGGCGTCTCTGAGTGTACCAGCAATTATTATTTTGCATGCATTCACGCACGTGTGAATTCATGTTTCATATTATTATTATTATCTATATCGGCGTGAAGATGTTGTCATGCATGTATGAGAGGAGGCGGTGTGCATAAGTGTATATGACTTTTTTTGTATTTGTGTATTTATTCAATTCAATCCAATTCACTGCATTTCATGAGTAAAAGTAAAACTGGTGGAATAATGACAGTGAACACAGCTGCAGTCAATTATTGTTTGTGTAGTTTTTGGTCATCAAGCGAAAGAGAAAAAGAAATGGAGAACCCGTTAATAATATGTGTTAGAATGAAATAACGCGTATGCATACAGTGTAATTGTATTTCTTCTTCTTTAGGTCTGCTGCCTCTCGGCAGGTCCAGATGCCCAACGACGCCACTCTTCTCGGTGTTGTGCTTTTTCTTTGAGTTTTCCATATCCATCCTCCATCATCCAGTCCAAGAACTTATCCCTAGGTCTTCCTCTTCCCCTCTTCCCCTCCATTTTGCCCTCCACTATGTCTCTTTGCAAGGAGTTGCCTCTCAGTATTAATTGTATTTGACTTCAGTTAAATCTCTCAAAAGTTCTATTATAAGCTCGCCTCGCACACTCTGCATAAATCAGCTGCACGTACATTGTACAATCGAAAATGTCAGATCCAAACGTGAAAATGTCAGATTCACAAGTGAAGATGTCAGATTCACAAGTGAAGATGTCAGATTCATACGCGAAGAAGTCAACTGCGCAGTGCGCACTTTGTGATTTGGAAATATGACATTGACTATAATACCTCCATGCAACCTTTCCGCTCATCTGTAACTCGCAGTCTATTCCCAACCCGAGACTTACCTCCTTCATATCCACGAATTGATCTTCTGCTTAAAGACATGACTACAATTATTTGGTTTCGTGCGCCATTACTTTGCTGATGACGTCATTAGCATTAGACACGAGCGCGATAAAGATGTCATGAATTATTGTAACTACGTGAGGGTTTCTACACCTGTGCCATTGTCAACATCATCGTCAGCCTCTTCTTCCGACGTCAGAAACAGGTTGACTGGATCCCCCGGCGATAAGCAACCCCTGCCATTCGGGAGATATTCAAAGCCAATGTTCTCAACCCTTGAAGCCATTTATTGGTTTAACAGATGCGATATCGCTTTTGAGCTCCGCATAATGTATACATATACATGTATAATATACTCTGATCGCCAACGCACTAATTGTGCCTCATTGCGCCATCTCTCGGTTAAGTTCATCAAAGGTGTGTATACCCTCACTGTTGCATAGTTTATGGCGCGACTCTTAGTTATAAATATACTCCTCGCAGCTTAGCCCCGAATCCTTTCCGGAAATTGAAACTTTGCGGTATTAAGCAGACTTCGGACAGGAATAAGCATGCTTAGAGAGACGGTCAGCGGCAAAAACCGTGCAGCGGCGCTGACGTTGTAGGGCCTATAATTATTAGAGAGAGAATGTTTGTCCAACGCCGCTTTAAACCTTAGCAGCACGAGACAGTGATAATAGTTCGGAAGAGTGTTGTTGTCCAGCGAGGAAGGAACCCGTACAGCTGAAGCATAAAACTGGAGGTTTCCTTAAAGTCTAAGCCGTCTTATATCGGTCGATCTATTCTAGGGAGTTGATCGTCAACTGGCGGTTGATATGGCGGTTGGTCGGGTCTTAAGGCAAAAGCCCAAAGCCCGCCCACCCTAGACAATATATACTTAGATAACGCTCGAGAGATAGGTCACTTGCCCCCACAATCACATGCATGCTCAGGCAGACAGTCAAGAAGTGTATGATGAGAAAACTTTCATCAAAGGCCTACACGATTTTGGTTATGACCCAGCCTAATGTGTTTATCAGACAGGTGACTGACTTGATCAATTATTCTATAAATTATTATCACTATAATTATTTTACTACCATGTCTGTACACCAAAATGCGGATAGCAATCGTTCATATAAAGGATATTCTCATTATCTTATCTTATCTTATCTTATCTTTTATCTTATCTTGTCTTATCTTGTCTTGTCTTGTCTTGCCTTGCATTGTCTTGTCTTGTCAAGGCCGTAGCCAGGATTTTATTTCGTTTTTTTTCACCAATTTCCCTTCCTAAAAATCTGATGACCTTTTTTTAGTTATCCGGTCGAACTTCCAATTAATAAATTCTATTTTTTGCAATTTTCCATTTCGGGGGGCGTCACGAGAAAAAGTTGACAACCACTGGTCTATCCGATACATACCAAGGGCCATGTTGGATAGATGTAACATTCTGTGGGTGCTGTATAATAGCCTACTGTATATCCTGCGGTCTGTCTGTTCGTGTGGGTATGTGTGGCCTATTGGAACGAGCAGCCCATAGATGCCATAACAATTTTCAAAGGTGAAATAAATATGGTCAGCAGTTAAAAGAGATGGTTTTGCGTGCAGAACTACTGCAGGACGCTGCAGCCGTGGGCGGCAGAAGAAGAGATGGATGGATATGATCCAGCAGGACATGGAATTTCTTGATCTGAGAAAGGAAGACGCTGGAGACAGAACAATATGGAGACAAAGGATCCGAGTGGCTGACCCCTCCACAGCGAGGGATTATTCCTAGCCAGAAGGAAAGAAGAAGTTATAAGAGATTGATTTCTGTGGATTTTGATTGTCTTTCATTTAATCTCTTGACGATAAACAGGGGACATTGAATCCATGTGATGAGATCTGAGGAACATGTATGACGTTTCCAATGTTACATCGGATCCCCTGTGGAATTTGTCCGATGGAAAATCAGATTTCTTATGACACCAAGTTTCATTTTATATTTGATCTATGCACACACATACACACATACCATACATGCACATGCGCACACACACAAACACACACACACACACACAACACACACACACACACACACTCGAGCACACACATACACACACACCCGAGCACACACATACACACACACCCGAGCACACACATACACACACACCCGAGCACACACATACAGACACACACTTATACATATGCGTTGACACACACACACATATATATATATATACATATACAGAAACATGTGTATATCCATAGGTTTAATTATACTTTTATACACTTACACACATGTACGATGCATGTATATGCATGTATGCTTACATGTATGCATGTATGCATGGGTCATAAAACACATAAAAATCAAGAATAAGGGTATACGCAGAGTTCAAACACCTTTAAAGCCACACGCGTTGCGTGGGAGTGGGTCATTGTCTTAGAGCAACTATTGTCTACAATGATGCCCCCATCTTTTAGCGTCCCGCCATAAAAGAAGAGAACGCACTGAGTGAGTAAAAATCGAGGATTCTAAATCTACACCCATGTTAAAAACTGTGTGCGCCACCTGCGCCACTACCGTCGACTCAGTCATAATGAGCGCATCTACCGTACACGGTTGATGAGAAGATGAGTCGGTGAGGGAGAGGACTGGCTACACCCACTCGCGATTATAATATGCAGAGGCTGAGAAAAACGAAGAGGCTAACATTTCATTATTCATAGCAGATTGTTAGGACATTATTTGTATGATGATCATCTTTCGTTTGAGGACATCTTAGAACCTAGAATTATTTATTACTATCTTGTCTTTATGGAAGCTTTATATAAGGCGTCTCTTCAGAGTGAGCTATGCAGAAGCGCTCCCAGCCCAACTACGGTTAAATAGGAAAGCTTTGAGGTTCCTGGGGAGCAGAGATGAGTGGCTCTTCTGCGATGAACATGAATTCGATGCCAGAGGAATTCCAGCTTCACGACGGATCACATGGCATTGGATCACATCTCTATGTGTCTCACGTAATGCGGATATACGTGCATGCCTACATGCGCACGTAGGCCTACATACACGCATACGTACATGCATACATGCATGCATACATAAATATACATACATGCATACATACATACATACATACATACATACATACATACATACATACATACATACATACATACATACATACATACATACATACATACATACATACATACATACATACATACATACATACATACATACATACATACATACATACATACATACATACATACATACATACATACATACATACATACATACATACATACATACATACATACATACATACATACATACATACATACATACATACATACATACATACATACATACATACATACATACATACATACATACATACATACATACATACATACATACATACATACATACATACATACCGAGAAGCGCTCTATAAAT
>OX457052.1:33363343-33380843 GCA_949752735.1 Lumbricus terrestris
TTGAGTTTCATCAAGGTTCGCAAACTCTCCTATTTCGGTCGTATCATCAGGCTCCCTCAGGATTGCGTGGAAAAGGTCATCATGCTGGGTCACGTGGAGGGATATCGACGCAAGGGCAGACCGCGCATTATCTGGATTGACAATGTTCTTTCTTGGTCTCACCTTTCCGGATCCCATCTCCTCGCCGCTGCACGCGATAAACGGCAGTGCTATTATTATAGTCCATGCATGTGGCCAACCGTCGCGCGGCGACGTCGGCGATTGACATGATATGTAGGGTTGCCAGGCGTCCGGTAATGAACCGGACAGTCCGGTATTTACACAAACTGTCCGGTCTGAAATTTCAGACATTACCGGACATGGCTGTGTCCGGTAAATAATTATTGCCAGCAGCAAGTGTTGGATACTTGGAGAGTAGTTTCTTGGGGCCATGAAAAGATATTTTTCAAACGTATAATGGATTGCCTTATGAATGTGAAACAGAGCCATATATAAAATGATGCACGGAACATAGCCTGTATAGCTTGTGCATAAAGTTGGGGACTTGATACAGAGTTCAAATTATAATTGAACCGAATCTCCGTATTTAGGTTTTGTCTCTGTCTGTCTGTCTGTTTGTTCGTCTTTCTGTATTTCTAAGCACAGTCGATCTTCCCCTCTCTGTCAATCTCCCTCCTTTCCCTTAAACACGGACGCTTGTAATATGTCTGTGCTTATCTGCCTCTCTATCTCTGTCTGTTTTAATCTCTGTCTAGCTGTGCCAATCTCCCACTCTAGGCTCTCTCTGCAGGTCTTTCTAACCTGTCTCATAAGCCCAACACTGAGTAGGCCTACTCAGTATGAATCATAATATGTTTGAGTACAGAGATTCGCGTTCTAATGATCGATGCGTTCTCATTTTGCCTGCTCGATATTTTTTTGCTTTTTATGATGCATGTCTAAAGGTCAACTGGAGTTATCTACTGAATGGAACTAAGTGATGATATCGTTAAATGTGTTTTTGATATTGTTTAATATCCGAATTCAGTCAGTCATCCCGGCGCCAAATTTTCAAATAAGCCATTAGATAGATTATACACCCTCCAGGCCTATAGGCCTACACTTGGCTGAGTTTCCAAACGACCTTCTTTACCTATGGATCAGTGATTTGGCTCACACATTGCATGTAACTACCAAAGAGTCTCCGGCACCTCTACTGCCTTATATAATATTTAAAGCGTATATAAGTAGATATATATATATATATATATATAATATATACACCAACTGAATTAACCGACGTTGCCGGTGTCACGAAATAGAGTATCCCCCGTATTAATCGTATCCCCCCAAATGAAGAAAAGTCGAAAAAGTCACTTCCGCGTGTATTGTTTTGCAAATTAATTTTCATCTGCTTTTTTGTGAACAATGACACTAACAGGTATGTTTATTCCTACTCGATATTTTTTTGCTTTAGTTTTAAAGCACTTAAAACTTTTAAAACACTTAAAAACACTCAAAGTCACTAAATAAATTCGAGTTGCCTTTCTCTGAACATTGCTTAGGACACTTATAACAATTAGAGTCACTTCAAATTTTTATTAGAGCCAAAAAATTTCAATTATACGCATTTTTCAAAAAAGAGAATACGCTAGTTCATCCCCCGGATGGTCTAAACCGGTTAATTCCATCCGGAGGGAGAGATTAATTCATACCCACGGATAGCCTTCAGGGGGGATACTCCGTTTCGTGTCACCGGAAAATGTCGGGTTTCGCCCCCCCCAGCCACGTCTCACCCCACTTCCACTTCGTCCTTTTCACCCGCCCTCTTCCATCGCGTACACACACACACACACACACACACACACACACACACACACACACACACACACACACACACACACACACACACACACACACACACACACACACACACACACAATCACACTCACACACACACGCGCAGACACACACACATTATATATATATATATATATATATAACCCGCGTAACGTGATAGCCATTGTCCGGTAATTTCCTGAAGGGCACCTGGCAATCCTAATGATATGACATATAACACGAGCTTTTGCCGTGAAAGTAGCTTGCTTTCACGATATTTCAACGGATTTAGCCCTCTACAAGAAGGCCCAGACTCAGCCTTTTGCTGGAAAAATATGGATCTTTTCACAATATTTCGACCGAAGGACTAAAAAAGGTCATCAACTTTTTTGCCGGAAAAATAGTATATTTTCACTCATTCTGGAACAAGTTTCCGTCACAAGGCCCAAGTTATTATTAGCCCCACCCCAAGAACAGAAACCAAACTCCGCCCATGCATTAGGCCTACATTGAAGATGTAGCCTACGTTCCATCCATGCAAGAGTTAGGTTGATGCGTTATTTTGGACATGAACATCTAAAACTGTCTGAGAAAGCTTTCAACATTATTTCACCTTTTGCAACATCATATATCTTGTGAACTTCGATATTCTGCCCTGGTTGCAGTAAAACTATCTGTAACGGCTTGATGATTAAAATGGGCTCAGACTGAGTGTTTCGAGCATTACTCCTCGTATAGATAAACTGTGATTGAATATGCATCCCCAAAGCTTACATCGAAATAAAATAGTTTTGTTCCAATAAATTTCTTATAGGCTTATTAGTTACTAGCTGGGGTATCCGGCGTTGCCCGAGAAATTTAGAATACGGCCCGCTCCAGGCCACAATCACACCACACTCCACCCCATCCCACCTCCACCCCACAACACCCACCACACTCCGACCTCCACCGGTACACCACCCGTGAAATTTGGGTTTTCGGAAAAAATTCCCCCACCCCAATCTCCCATACCCCACACCACACCACCCATAATCCCCACCACCCCACCCCTCCTCTCCACATCTCACCCCAATTCCCCCACACTCTTCACCCCACCCACCCCACCCACCCCACCCCGCCCACCCCACCCCACCCGCCACCCCAACCCATCCTCATACCCCCACACCCCCACCCACCCCACCACCTCCCCACCCCACCCCCCACTTCCAAAAGAGCCTGCAAAAGCTCGTGAGTCTGGGCCTTCTTGGGGGAGGGGCCTGGACCTCTTGCCCCTGATAAACTCAGCTTATGGGCCTAATGTGACTAGTCAGTTCAATGAATTGGTTCAATTCTGAGGTTGGTAAATTCTACGAATCAATGCTTGAAAAAAAGAAACTGCATGGGAAACCAAATTAGAAGCTGAACATTGATTGATTAACGTCCGGAAATTAAATTCACAAATTTTGGTTGATTGCTCTCAGCTTTCATTATTTTTATGTGAATTCATGCAATTGATCAAATGTGTCAAAGTTACCTATAACTATCTGCTTTGCACCAGAGATCAAGTTTTTTTGGTAAAAGCAGACACTTTATCACTACGGGTGATACTATTTGTCTGCATCACTTGCGTAGAGGAATTCAGTTTATTTAGCTGTTCAAAAATGCCAACCAGGTAAGCCAGAGTTGAAACCCTTGAGTTGTTTTATTCAAATGATTTGCAGGCTCTTTTCTTTTTCTCCAAGAAACTACCTCAATAGAATCCCCAAATCTAGAGAGTCTGTTACAAACTTCCCCCTTAACCCTCAGGCTACCAAGCTTTTTTTGTAACACTGACTACCAAGGGGGGTGGTTACCACCCCCCTGGATTTTGGGTTTGGCTTGGGATATCATAACGTGTAATACACCATTGGATTCAGCATTCATTTCTGCACAAAATGGTATATTTGGGTTTAGAAAATATGAATGCCCCTCGAAATTATGAATTTTTTACCATGGGTACCCGTCGATTTCACAAAATGTATACTTACACATAGGGAATATATTAGAATATGTGTGTTTTAGACATTATTTATATATAAAAAATAGTTTACATATAATAAAGTCCAATGTTCATCTATAAAAACCAGTAATAAGTCTGTTTTATGTTCAATCAAAACAAAAAAACATGTTATAGCTCCTGAAGAACGTTTACGCAGACATATCAGCTTGCGTTGTAAAAAAACCCCAACATTTTCACACATTTTAATTTATTTTGAGCACTTCCGGTCATCAAAAGACAAATTATTTAGTATTAGAAAATAGCCCTAAATGCCCTCTACAGAATGGCATAATTTATTTCTATTAAAAAATAAATTATGAATAAGTTATAATAGAAAAAACATGACAATTTCATGAAAATAAAACACCTTTATATATATATTAATTTATTTTGAGCACTTCCGGTTGTCATAAGACAACTCAATGAGCATGGAAATGTAGCCCCACATTCCCTCTATAGAATGGTATAATTTGTGTCTCTTAATATTAAAGGGCAGAAAAGTTACAGACGATATTCTAGGGGAGGGTGGTATCCACCCCCTGGTGCCTTGGGTATATCGGGTGTAACTTTTGAACGGTAGGGGGCATCATCAAAAATTTTAGCTCAAAATGTGTCCCAATGAACCCCCTACAGCTTCCAATTTTTTCAAAATTTTATTCCAAACGGAACGCGTTTGATTTGCGAAAAACCTAGGGGGTGGCAACCATCGGGGTGGTAGCCCGAGGGTTAATAATCAGCAAACTTCGGCTGACTTTTAATAGGCGTACATCATTAATTGTTCATGATTTCCATATCCGAACATTATGTTACAAAAGACGAGAGCACCCGTATAGTGGCCGTGCCTTGGTGAAATTAACCATTTTATGGCCCGATCGAAAATAGATTTCAGTCTGCACTCTAGCGATTGAAACAAACCGACCAATCTAAATTCTAAAACAGATGAATTTGTCATTACTCAGCGTATTACGAGTTTCATATGTCGCAATTGAAAAGAGGAAATATTAAAAAATGACAAAAATGTATCTGTTTCTAAGTTTTTAGCTATATAAGAAATACATAATTTTCAGTACATGCTCGCAGACCCACAGGCAGTTGGCCGTGGACCCCCAGGTATGGGCGGAGTTTGGTTTCCGATCTTGGAGGGGCTAAAGCCTTCTTGTGGTGGGGCTAAGCCCGGAAAAAGAAACCATTTGATAAACTCCGCCCATGCCCCCAGGGGTCCGCGGACCCCGGTTGAGAACCGATGACGTAGACCTATTCGCTTTCTAATTTTACACGACTATTCAACACGCTGTCGTATTTTCGTTTCATAGCATTGTGCAATGTGCAGACGAACTGGACTGTGTAATTTATTGGAAAATCTGCAACTTTAATTCAACTAAACGGAACTAATCGGCTTCTATTCATACTTCCATCACAACCGATAAAATGGTGTTTAGTAAATATACGACGAAACTGCGGCTGGACTGTTGCAGTGGCGTACTCACCTGAGTCTGTGTGTGCGTGTGTGTTTGTGTGTTGTGAGTTTGTGTTTGTGTGTGTATGTGTGCTTGTGGGTTTGTGTGTGTGTGTGTGTGTGGGTGGGTATGGCGCGTGCAGGTGTTTGTGTTCGTGTGTGCGTGCGTGTGTGTTTGTGTGTGCACGCGCGTGCGGTTTTTTTTCGAGGAAGAAACACACTTTGGAGTGATTATGCACAAGACCGTTGAACCTGCTGAATACGTTTCATCGCCATACCAAAGAAGCGACGTTGTATTTAATACGCTGACGGATTGCCATGGAATCCGTATGCATCTGAAACACGTCATGGCATTAAAAATGACACGGGGTTGCACAGATTTGGACTAGGAAGAAAGGTTGAAAAGGGGTGCAGGCAGTACCCGATTAAGAAATGTTCGGGAAATTTTTTGCGGATCTTCGTCCAAAAGCCGAAAAATCGGCGAAAATTCTTATGACCTCTTTTTAGTCATTTGATCGAATTTTCTGTAGAACATACCGATTTTTCCTGCCACATATAGCTGATGACCTATTTTTTTAGTCGTTTCATCGAATTTTGCTCAAAATATACCAATTTTCTCCTTTAAAAAAAGTTGTTTTCGCATGTGTGGGGACCCTAACGTGTGGGGGCCCATGTTCGGCCGAACATGTTGAACATGCCTTAATACGGCCCAGTGTGCAGGTCCATCAAGGCTGAAGAAATGGAGGAGCAGAAGCGATTCAATTGAAACATTTCCAAGATCATCACTGGAAAGGAAACCAAACATTTGGAAAGTTCTCTGAATTATCACCAAGCATTAAGGAGGACACGAGTAGACCTATACATTACTTAAGATACTGAAGGAAATATTATGACAGGAATTCTTTATCGCATGAGTTGTATAGGCCTACTTTGTGGAATGGCTTGGATGCCTATACCTATGCCTATGCCTATGCCTATATGTGTCACAATGGAACTATGTCGCCGCTTTTAAGAGTAAGCTTTTAATAGGTAAAAATTGGTCCATTCTGTGTGGAGGGTAATTTGCAGAGCATGGTTCTAACACAGACTCTACTTTTCCAGAGCCACTTAAAATCTTTATTCAATGCCACTTGGCGCTATATATACATTATACACCCACGCATGTCCAACCATACAAATGCACAGCTAAAAATACGATACCTTCTTCTCATACACATGCATGTATATAGACTTATATATACATGCATATATATATATAGTTTTTTACATACTTGTGCACATATATATTATATTATATTATATATACATTATATATATGAATATTATACATTGTACATACATGCAACTATATACATTGTACATACTGTATATGTATATATGTACTGATTCTCATGGAAGTCATGGCACTAAATAAAGTCTTATGATGATCAAAACACTGATCCAGTTGTTGTCTTGTTGTCGTTTCGTCCTAATATTTCTTACACGGATAAAACTTCTGGGTCTGCTGTCATCGCAGCTTCCATGGCTTCCATGCGTTGCTACGGCAACCGTTGCTAGGCTCCAACAAAATTAAGGTTTCGGCCAATTTCGTGGAGCTACTTGGATGGCAAATTGCTTCGGAGGATTGTGGCTTATGACTTGCCGGGTCTTTTGGAATAAGCCTCAAGATGTTTGTCCAGGTTTTCCAGTCGCCGAAAGTGGTGGTGGTGATGGTGATGGTTGTGGTGGTGGTAATAGTGCTGGTGGTTGTAGCTGTGGTGGTGATGGTGATTGTGATGTTGATGATGATGACGATAAGGAGGAGGATGGTGGTGGTTGTGGTGATAATGGTGGTAATGTGGTGCGGGTGGTGGAGGCGGTGGTGGTAGGGATGGTGGTGGTGTCGGCGATGGTAATTGTGGTGGTGATGATGGTGGTGGTCGTGTTGATGGTGTTGTTGTTGATAGCGATGTTAGTTGTGGTGGTGGTGATGGTATACCCATTCTTGGTCTGACTGACGGTTGTGTTGCAACGCCTCTGAAAGTATCAACCTCAGTTAAGCAATATTGTGTGACAACAGTGATCACTGGCGTCGCCCTCCTCCTTTGTCCAAACCTGGTACTGGCACTGCCAGATTACGAGCACTGGTGGAGTTGCGCTCATGCAACGTTCCTGAAACGCACAAGTAATAACATAAGAAGTATTTGAAGGTACATGGCGGGTGGTACGAATTCCAGCGTCCTTCTCCTAGTAGCCTAGTAGTAGTAGCCTGTATACAATTTTATAGTAACAACAGGTAATAATAATATAAAAAAAGAATGATGACAATAGACACCTTTAAATATATTTTAAACGATGCTATAATAATTTCCAGGTTCGTTCGGACTATAATAACATACGATGGTGGCATTTGCAGTTTAACGTCACTGTGTGATAACAGATCGTTAGCGACGCCCTCCTCCTTTATCCAGGCTTGGAATTGGCACTGGCAGAGTGCAACCAGTGGCGGAGTTCGTCCTGCTCCTTGTTGATACGATTACCGTGTGGGAACCGTGCAGGGACCTTGAGCAAAGGTCGCTAACCGGCTGGGACCTGACGAGTGACGCTCGGTCTCCTCCTGTGTTCCCTCCGCCCTCGGCTGCATGCAGCTAGAATCGGTGAAGTGCGTTATACCGGTAAGCGACTGAACGAAGTGGTTTCTCAAGAGCACGCCAATAAAAGTTAATTATCTCACCTGTATTACATACCTGGCCTCTTCTTGATTGGACATATTCAGGCCATCGCTGTTACCTTTTTCGTCAAGCATGCTTGTACCTGCATTGTATGGTAATATTTAATAAGGGTCACTCGTGTGGAAGAATTATCACTGTTTAGAGAACGAAGAATTTTTTTATCAAGTGAGAGCAACGAACCAACGATACAAGAGACAAGTGTATACCCTATAATTATCTTGTCGTTTATATAATCGTTGTTGCAAACCATTGCTGTAATATGCCAAACAAATTTTGTCGAGGGCAACGGCCTCTGTTCTCATAAGCCATCGTCAAATCTGGATCCATCCATCCATCCATCCATTACGGAACTACTCTGCAGTGAAGTATTATGTTTCATTGCATTGTAGGGATTTTTAAATGAATTTTTAGAACAGCACGAATCCTTCTTTCCCTTCCAATCCTTTATGGTAAATTAATCGCACACGGATAATAATGATTTTTAAAACTATTTCTAGCTGCACGGAAGTGCCTCTGCAATTATTGCACAAATCCATTTACAACCATTGCACTTTTTGTCAAGAACTATTAAAATACACGTTAAAAACCTGTTGTATTGCATCTATAAATTATTTATAAAGCGCCTTTTGCAGTTCACTTCCAGTGAGAAATACCCAGAGAAAAAGTGTGTGCAGCTATATGGATCTACGCATTTACGCTCTTGAAATCTGTAAAATGTTGACATAAGCATTATTGTATGCCATCCCTGTGTTATAAAGTTAATTTCATTGTTGGAATTAAGATTAATGTTAGTTAGAATTTTTGAAAATTGCTTTAATATTTCTGTTGACTAGGACCAAGGTGCCCCTTGGGTGAGATGAAGGTGCCCCGCAGGTGCATCTACGGGGCTCCTTCATCTCACCCAAGATACGTTGATCTTTTACATGTGTAGTTGTAAAATTGCAAATACTTAAAGAATTACCGCTTGAAAAGAGTTAAGTTGTTCAGATTATATCAATGACACATTGACCTTTAGTTTCCATTTAAAACTGCAATTGTATCTATCACCGATGGCTAGAAAGCCCCGTTAAATGCCAAAAGAGATCAAGGTGCCCCTATCTCCCTATACTACATTAGTTCTACTGTTTCTCATTCCACATTGCGTTGCTTGGTCTAAGCTTACGTTTACCTATATTGCTATTTTGTTGACTCGTTGGCACAAGCGCAACAGGGCTTTTAAAGGACACCACAGTCACCACTTACCTTGTATCTACATGTATCACCTTACCTTACCTTATGATTTACCGTACCTTATTATGCCGTGCATTGCTATACCTTACCGATCCATACCGTAAAGTACGTTACGCACCTTACATTTACAGGCCTCGCTACATTTTAGCTTGGATATATGGACGTAGTCACGGGCGTTCAGATTGCACAGGTTTACCTGTCCCGACTCCTCTTAAGTTCAATTAGCATTCAGGTAAGCCGACATAAAGAATCAAGTGCCGCCGAATTTACGGTGTTGCCACTTCGCATATAATTTATTCCAGGCTGTTGCAACGCTTAAAAGAGTGCTTGAATTGTCGATTTCTCAACGGGGGACTTCTTCTTGAACTGCAGGACAAGCAGTCAAGCACACCACCGGATTATAACTGGTTAGCTCGAGAAAGTCGAGGATCTCTAAAGTTTTGCTCTGAACTGATCGATGTTTTCAGTCTGTTTCAGTCTGTCGGGCAAGACGATTTGTGGACTGTAGAATTAAGGCGAAGATTGTTGTACACGGTGATCTTAAATTGCGCGAGATAATTATTACGTGAGATTATCTATAAGGCGTTTGATTCTGTTGATCCACTGCATTTGGTGGCGTTGAAAATTGTTGGTGTCCAGAATCAGATTCAGTTGTGTCGCTCAAGGTTATTCATTTATACTGCACTGGTTTCTAAAATGGCGTCGGCCAATGACAGTGTAACAGACAAGTTGTATGAAATAGGTCTATTTCGTGGGTATAGGTTTGCGATTTGTTAGGGCGTGTAGCAGGGAGAGTAGACTACGTCTCAACCGAGGCGGTCACTGTGTATTGAGACAAGTCAAAAAGAGGAAATTCTTTGAATTCTTTGAAATGACTGCTGACGACAGACGGTTCTCTGTCAAAATATTATTATTTTATTCATTCATTCATTTCGAGAATTTATACAGCGCCTCTTCAAGAATCCTACTCAGAGACGCTCCCAGCCCAGCCACAGCTAAAGCAGTAGGATTTGAGATAGGCTACTTAAAAATGCAGGGGAATTTAGCCTATTATAGGCATAGATCTAAGTCGCATGGTCGTGTGTGAACGTATGACTC
Organism: Lumbricus terrestris; assembly: GCA_949752735.1. Taxonomy (NCBI): domain Eukaryota; kingdom Metazoa; phylum Annelida; class Clitellata; order Crassiclitellata; family Lumbricidae; genus Lumbricus; species Lumbricus terrestris. Next base: position 33,373,674 of record OX457052.1, read on the forward strand.
GTGTAGGGAAAGCAATAATCATCCAGCGCAGAAGTTTGTGTTGCATTGAAGTCTTAGACTGTAGAACGTAACTTGAAGCCACGCGATCATTGTAGATTTCTCAAAGGATTTTGATGCCATTCTCCAACTGAGATCTCAGAAGGGCGATATGGTATCTAGATAAGATAAGCATAAAGAACTTGTTTTGTTTAAAAGGACAACTTACATTAGTTTGACTCAAGTTTTCTTTTGGTTTGCTTTTTAAGTATTTCGAAAAACGCAGCATCATCAATTAGGCATATAATAATAATTATTGTTTGTGATTGCTAAAATATTAAAAAAATATTGCGCATGTTCAACGTATAGTGCCAATTTAAAAAAAATATTTTCGTCGAGTGGATAATTGACTGTTATTAACTACAGTCAACGAACCATTCTAGACCTACAACCTACTCTACTATGCTTATTATTATAATTGTTCGTTTAATTGGCAACGAAACTGATAGACGCACCGCTATCAGGTACAAAAAGTAATTCAACAAATGAAATATAATTATAAATTTATAACAAAGATTGTTTATGTTCATATATGATCTACGCTAAAAGCTGGAACTTTTTGGTCAAAACTACACCCATCTAAAGAAAATGTTTGGAAGCGATGTACTGCATATTGTTTAAATTTTATCGGAATACCGATGTACAGCTCAAGAGTTTAAGTTGTACAAACGATTGAACAGATAAGCGTTTGTTTGAGAATGTTGCATAATTATGGTAGATTAATGCATACTGCATATTGACCCGTATGCATTGCACATGACCAGGCATAAGGTAATCTAGGTAAGCTTATAGTACCTACTACCTATACCCGACTTAACAATTCCCGGCTTGGCCATTGGCATGCATTCCCCGATATTCACGACATGGAATAGCAAGAGACATTGCTAGACTGGACATTCCTCTTGTGCATAATATGGACCAAGGCTCTTAGCTGAAAATAATAGCCTGAAAGAACTATCAATAGTAAGTGCAGACAATGTGTATCCTATGACAATGTGTATCCGTTCTTTTATTATTATATTAGCGCTAAGGTTTAAACTGAGCACTAATACGTGGCTAGCGTGAATCTCTTTCGCTCTCGTTGTACAGAAGTGATGACTATGGTATGCCATCATCTCATTACCTTGCTCTTCCTCTTTGTGTTTGCATTCGGGAGAATGTCACTACATCTCACATTGCGAGCGTTTTGCTCAGAAATGACGATCGCAGTAAGAGATGTGATAACATTTCCTGATCTGCAACTGACGAAAACCGTTTTCAACCACCGCTCGGTGATGGATCAACAATACCTTTAATTATTCCAAGTTACTCAGCCAATATTATATTATTATTATTATTTTACCCGAGGTACCTCAGATCCCTCGGAATTTCGAAAAATTATCCGGAGATAATGAAATGATATAAAAATTAAATAATTTATTTTCTAACCCACGATGTAAAAACTATAAGGTGATTTGATTTCAAGACTCTCGTTTATAATTATTTTACATTTTATAATAGACATGGTGACTAGGTCATGCTGATGTATATGCTACTAGATCTGTCTACGGGATTTATTTTGCTGTGTAGTATACTAACTGTACTACAGTGTGTATAGTGACAGTAGTGTTCGCGTTGATGCGATTGCTAATCTCGACTTGATCAAAATCGACCAAAAAATCCTGACTACGCAGAGAATCAGTGGAGTAGGCAGGAATTTATTATGGGGGTTTTGGGATTTTTTATGGCCTGGTCGGATGCCCTTTCTGACACCAACCCAACTGTACCACAGTAAATAAAACGGGAATAAACTTTATTCAATAAAGTAACAAAGGGAATAAAGTAAGAAAAACAATTGTTACTACAAGAAATTGTTTTAGTTTTTCTTATTTAAGTGGATAAAATTAATAACCTTTAGAAAACCTTTTCCCTAGGCCAATGGGGGGTGGTTTAACCCCCGAAACCCCCTTGTCTACGCCACTGCAGAATTGGATACCTACGGTCAACGACCAAGGAAATCGATGACTTGATTGGTGAGGCGGAGAGAAAACTTTGCAGCGATCAAGAACGCAGGAACGACAACCAAGTTCTCCGGAGTTCATTTCCGAAAGAATTCAAAATCATTAGCCTACAATGCTCGTCCCTCCGTCGCATAATTTGAAGCTTTCAACCAAAGATGATAGAAACTATATATATATATATATATATATATATATATATATATATATATATATAACAAGAGTTTATAATTATAGAAAATAGCATTTAAAAAACTTTTTCTTATGGGAACATTGCTATGGCAGCAAACAATCTTATTCTACACGAAGGATACTATACCTGCTATAGTAGGTCTACACAGAGTCACAGACCTCATCCTGATTCCACCACAGTTCAAGGCAGGGGCGAGCATTGTAATGATTTTGATCCCTGCCTTGAACTACGTCACTGGTTGCACTCTGCCAGTGCCAGTCCGAAGCCTGGATAAAGGAGGAGGGCGTCGCTAATGGTCTTTGTTACCACACAGTGACGTTAAACTGCAACTACACACACGCACGCACACAAACACACACACACACACACACACACACGCGCGCGCGCGCACGCATCTCTGCAGCGCTTAAAGTGTGAAAAATGAAGTGCCTGGACGCTCCTTAACTTTCCAGTATGTGCTGGCGAAATAAGTGGAAGGATGGCGTTCGGATTTTAAAATAAGTGCATGGACGCCGTCCATGACCGTTCACTCACACTTTAAGCCCTGCATCTCTGTCTTCCACGCCGTATTACGATTATGATACGATTGCGATTACCAACTCTAAACATCATCCACACTAGTCGTCTGTCTAACTCCCCGCTTGACCTCTGCCTATCGACCTTGCTTTGACTGTGCGCCTGTGAATACGCTGGGTCCCGCGACTCAGTCTTTGTGGGCGCTGCAGAAGTTCCGAGTTTACAATATTTCACTCACTTGCGATATAATTATATGCATGTAGGCCACGAGACGCACCTATCGAATGATAAGGAAACTAGATGTTTCAATAAAATTCGACAGATGGCGAGACATGCTCCATTAATTCCGATGAGACGTTTGGTAGAAATGTTTTTCAAATGTAGACTATGTAGTCCTACGAAGTCACGAGGTATAATTTGGCCTAACGTCATGATGAAAAGCAAAATTGTAATAAAACTGATGAGAATTTGATAGATTTAAAAAGTCTAATAGGCCTACACGCATGGACGTAGTTTGGTGTCCGTTCTTGGAGGGCCAAAGCCTTCTTGGGGGGGGGGGGGGGGGGGCTAAGCCCGGAAAAAGATAGAATTTACACGGTAAAATGAAACTGGGTCTTCTTGTGGGGCTTAGCCCCCCTAGCCCCTGATAAACTCCGCCCATGAATACACGCCAGTGACCAGTATGTTTAAAAAACAGAGAATAGACTATTTATGATGTGCCAGCCCCGAGCCCGACGAAGGGTCTTGAACTTAGCAGCTAGACTAATAATAATAACATTTGTAATCGATATCGAGATCGGGATCGAGAGAGATGGAAGGAGAGATGGAGAGAGAGAGAGAGAGAGAGAGAGAGTGTGTGTGTGTGTGTGTGTGTGTGTGTGTGTGTGTGTGTGTGTGTGTGTGTGTGTGTGTGTGTGTGTGTGTGTGTGTGTGTGTGGGCATGATCTTGTTATGTCGCTGTTTCTTGATGTGCTGCGCTGCGCTGGCTCCCAGTGCAGGAGTTCACTGACCCGATTAGGGTCTTATAGGTACGCATGCAGGCCTATCTGCCGTGCAGTCGAGTTGTTTAAATCCAGTTTTGCATCCATTTCGTAGATTGCGAGTGTCAAGACGTACATTTCCAACATAAAAGCATTTCGAAAAGCCAGATGTGTCTTGGTCTCGTTAGCGAGCGACCCTAAGTGTAATAACCTTAGAATCGCTGCCCAAGGCCACGTACTTAGTAGATGCGTGCTTTTAGTTGTAATCTTAATCCATCTTCTTCCTCTACCTCCTCCTCCTCCTTCTGTTCCTCCTCCTCTTCCTCCTCTTCCACCTCCTTCTGCTCCTCCTCTTCCTCCTCCTCCTCCTCTTCCACCTCCTACTGCCCTTCCTCCACCTCCTTCTGTTCCTCCTCCTCTTCCACCTCCTCCTGTTCCTGTTCCTGTTCCTCCTGCTCCTCCTCCTCTTCCACCACCTACTCTTCCTATTCTTCCTCCTCCTCGTGTTCTTCTTTCTACTTGTCATCTGCCTCTTCCTTCTCCTCTGTCCTTCTTCTATCTCCTTCCTCCTCTTCCTACTCTTCTTCTACTGTACCTACTCTTTCCAACCATGAAAATACCCCCCGAAATGAACAAAAAGGTCATCAATTTTGTCGGACGGGAAACTGAAGAAACACCCCTGAAATCATGTCCTGGCTACGGCCTTGATTATATATACATGCAATTATAGGCTATATATATTGCCATCCTATTGGGAGTAATTTACCATGGATGTTTGAAAGGGAAGAAGCGGTTGCGCAGCTCTGAAAATTTCTCCAAGGAAATCCCTGGCAGATAATGTTAGAAGCCGGAAATGGAAAAATTGGAGGAAGTGCTCCCAAGAAGCTGGATGCAGTGCGAGCTAATAAAAGGAAACTCAGGAAAGATGAGACGAAATGTTAGTAATGCAGAGAAATTGCCTGAATCCAAGAAGAAATGGATGGACTGTGCGATTGGTTATGTAAGCTTATATTTTACATTGCTATTCATTCCATATAGTAGGCCGTATACGTATGTAGTCCACCTCATATGGTAGATCTTTATTTGATTCTTGAACAACCAAGCTCATAATGCTTTGAGTTTCAATTAAATTTTTAATAAGGATATGATAAGTAGGCCAACTCAACTTTTTTTTACGTAATCTGCAATCAAACTTCCAATGGAACGAGTCGTAAGTTGTTAACGTTGACTCGCCTTGAGATGAATTTACTCGGGGGACAATATTCCACAAACGTGGGGAGATAACGGGTGGGGAACGTCAGAGAATGTCCAGGGGCATATGACCGGATTCCAGTGCCACAGCAGACTGTGCTAGTACTTTGTAGCAAGAAGACTGCTTAGTATCTTTAATAGTCAAACAAGAATAAAACGAAAGCAAGGAATCTAGGAAAGGAAGAGGCTGTTAGCCCTCGGGTTACCAAGGGGGGGTGGTATCCACACTTAGGTTTTTCAAAATAATACTTGCTTCGTTTGGGGAAAAAAATTGACATTTTAAGTAGCTGTAGAGGGTTCATTTTTACACATTTTGAGGTAAAATTTGTCATGATACTCCATATCTTTCAAAAGTTATACCGATATTCCCGATGCACCAGGGAGTGGATACCATACATACAAACATACATACATACATACATACATGCATACATACATACATACATACATACATACATACATACATACATACATGCATACATACATACATACATACATACATACTAGGGTGTCCCAAAAAATCTTTTTCTTGAAATTCTTAGGTCTCTCCAGTCAAAAAGTTTCCTATGGAGATGATAATATTTGTGTAATTTTTTCAAATTTTTAAAATAATTTTTAGGGCTCCCCCAAGGAGCCCCAAATTTTATATATAGCATACAATGATATTCGTGTGCAAATATTTTAATATATGAGGCAACGTCATTCACACCACATATATTTTAAATGCTTTTGCACAAAATATGATATGTCATGCAATGTAATTGCTCAAAAAGTTATGCTGTATTTTCCTCAGACTGGTTTTGCAGTTAATTGACTGAAATTTGACAAAATTGATATATGCACAGACCTTCCTATATTGTTAGAATTTGGAATACTATTTAACCATTATTTTCTACTATAATAATTCGAGCAGTTATTCAAAACATGGTTTACTTTGAGATGGCATATTAGTACACAGTACCAAATGTGAGATAGTCACATGTTTGGTCCTATCAGTAGTTCACTACATCGGAAGAAGTGACTCAAGTGAGTTGTAGTTGCAATTTGGGAAATAGGCCTACTTTCGATGTTTTTCAACAGCTTGCAATTAGAACTGTTTAGGACTTTCATTTGTTTTGGCATTAAATGTCTGTATCAGGCACAGCCGTTGATACATGCCAAGTGGTTCACGATTACAATGGCTTAATTGTACGATTTTCCAGATGAACAAACAGCAGGATTCACTAGAAAGCTGTCGTCAATGCCGGTATATAGTCTGGAAAAAGCCTTGAGAGATATATAGCCCTGGTAAAGTTGTGGAAGAAACTTGGCCAAGTGAGATCCAATTTCGGGGTCATGTGTAGTATGAGAGTTGCTTCCTTGTGCGGTGTTAAGAGTTCAGAAAAGAATTCAAAAGTTGCATGCTCTGTACTGAATATGTACGTAATACTGAGACCAGGATAATCATATGCTTGTAATCTTCTAACTAACATGATGCAATTAAATGGAGCATCAGCTGAGATCGGACAGTACGCCAGGATAGGATGCAGGCTTCCACTGTTATAACAAAAATGGTTAAAGTGTTTTAATTACATGTGAATCGTTATCTGCTAAACAGATGACAGTCTTGTTTCCATAGAACAGCAACTCCATTTTCATTGAGTAATATAACGGCCTTTGCTATACAATGTTATCTGAAGGGCATCAAACTTACAAATACCAGTTATGTTTGGTACATCTATCCCACCATCAACTCAGCAAATGTAAAGAATTCATGGAAATCCTCCATAGGATGATGCTTTGTGAGCCTGATCCAAAAAGCAAGTTTTAAAGCCCTCAGTTAACAATAATTATCTTTTGGGAATTTGTTGCTGCAGAAACTGACTTTAAAAAAAATTTGAACCAGTTTCATCAAACATCTTGAAAACACAGAATATCTGCAGCCTTGTAGATGGTCAAAGACATGTATAAAAGTCGCTGGAAAGCATCATCTCAAAGATAGCACAAGTTCTCATATAGATGGTCAATTAATCAACTTTGACAGTTCTTTAGTTTTACTGTGACTTGCCATGAGAATAAAATTAACCAATATTGTAATAATTATATATAAAATATGTAACCGTTAACCCATATTTGCATTAGGGCCTATGTAACAGACTGTAGTGAAAAGATATTATATCGAACAGTCTGATATTTCGTTTTGCACACTTAACAAAAT
>OX457052.1:33385843-33463343 GCA_949752735.1 Lumbricus terrestris
AGAGAGAGAGAGACAGAGAGAGACAGAGAGAGAGAGAGAGAGAGAGAGAGAGAGACACACACACACACACACACACAGAGGTAAACAATGCACACACGGAGTGATCCATGCATACGACGTAATATGCAGGCAGAGATAGCCAGACAGACAAACAGACAGACACACAGACAGAGAGCTAGAGAGAGAGCGATATAGAGAGGCACATGAATACACACACGGAGACAGAGGGAGAATAACATAAGGCTTATAGAGGGAATCGACAAAAAGATGCACACACGCACACACACATACACACACGCACACGCACACACACATACACATACACACACGCACACACGTACGCATACACAAGCACACACCTACAGACGGAGAGCGACAAAGCGATTTACACGCAAAGCCGTAGAAGCGATGGACGTCAGAGAATGATGACGCGTTCCCGACGTCACGATGGCCATTACGTCAAGCGGACGCTACCCACCCGTGTATGGACGATGGCGCATCCAATTTCCAATCGCAGTCCCTCCGGGCAAACGACAGATTAACTGTCCATTTCCGGTCACCGTCTTCTTAGAAGATGACCGACAGATGACGCTTCTCCGTTGTTGACCATCTTTATGTCTTTGTTACACATAGTCTGTATGCATATCCATTCATATAGCGCCTTGATATATGAGTCTCATCTTTATCTCTTTGTATATAGGTATGTATGCATATCCATTCATAAAGAGCCTCATACATGAGTTTCATCTTTATGTCTTTGTATATAGGTCTGTACGCATACCCATTCATATAGAGCATCATACATGAGTCTCATATTTATGTCTTTGTATATAGGTCTGTTTGCATATCCATTCATATAGCGCCTTGATATATGAGTCTCATCTTTATCTCTTTGTATATAGGTCTGTATGCATATCCATTCATAGAGCATCATACATGAGTCTAATCTTTATCTCTTTGTATATAGGTCTGTATGCATATCCATTCATATAGAGCATCATACATGAGTCTCATCTTTACGTCTTTGTATATAGGTCTGTATACATATCCATTCATATAGAGCATCATACATGAGTCTCATCTTTATGTCTTTGTATATAGGTCTGTATGCATATCCATTCATATAGAGCATCATACATGAGTCTCATCTTTACGTCTTTGTATATAGGTATGTATGCATATCCATTCATATACATGTAGAGCATCATACATGAGTCTCATCTTTATCTCTTTGTATATAGGTCTGTATGCATATCCATTCATATAGCGCCTTGATATATGAGTCTCATCTTTACGTCTTTGTATATAGGTATGTATGCATATCCATTCATATACATATAGAGCATCATACATGAGTCTCATCTTTATGTCTTTGTATATAGGTCTGTATGCATATCCATTCATATAGAGCATCATACATGAGTCTCATCTTTACGTCTTTGTATATAGGTATGTATGCATATCCATTCATATACATATAGAGCATCATACATGAGTCTCATCTTTATCTCTTTGTATATAGGTATGTATGCATATCCATTCATAAAGAGCCTCATACATGAGTTTCATCTTTATGTCTTTGTATATAGGTATGTATGCATATCGATTCATATAGAGCATCATACACGAGTCTCATCTTTATGTCTTTGTATATAGGTCTGTTTGCATATCCATTCATATAGAGCATCATACATGAGTCTCATCTTTATGTCTTTGTATATAGTTCTGTATGCATATCCATTCATATAGAGCATCATACATGAGTCTCATCTTTATGTCTTTGTCGCCGCTCATACGAAGTACGTTAGTGGAGTAGTACACCATACCACCCCTCAAAAGCAACATTCAGCAGTGGCGCTCTGATGATTCACTATCACGATGATGAACGTTATTTATAATAAACGACAATTTTTAACTACTGCTTCGGTTCAATGCTTACAGAACTAAATAAAATCTGAACTTCTGACAACTGAAAATGGAAAAATAGACGTAAAATGATCTGAGATCCATAACAAAGACTAACTTAGATAGGTTAGACAAAACGAAATTTGGAACCGAAGCTGAAAAGGTTAACAGAAACTTAGATACGAGCGCTATTATAATAGGTGGGAGACAAACGTATTCTTGACTCCCTGTTGAACTATATACATGTACGTCTACGCCGAGAGCCTTTGCGAACGTTCTACTTCACTCTTAGGACTGTTCTCTTTAGCAGTGGTTGGGTCGGAAGCTCTTCTGAGTAGGTACTCTTGAAGAGGCGCTATAAAAATGTCTGAAATGGATGAATCATTATTAGTAGACTACTTTTCTTCTCCGATAATATTGCGCGTAATATCAGGGTCTGGGTATAATAGTACTAATGCACCTTGTGAGGAAAGTTTCATGTTTGTATTCACGGCGTTTTCAACAATACAGTCGTGTGCTTTGTGCCAGTCCATTTAAGTCAATGCGCAACGCGGCTGCATGGGACTCTCTTCATTCTTTACTTTCATCAGCAGACAGGCTATGCAATATGCGTCACGTTATGCATTATGAAAGCTGTCACCGAATACTTTATTCTTTTGTTTCAATCCACTTTTTACCAAAGTGATGACACAAAAATGCAGAACGTGTAATATCGAAATTAGAGGAAAAAACTGGAACAGGTAGACACCTTTCATTACCTAGGATCGTTGATAACTGAAGACGCAGACAGCAGCACAGATATAAGAGATAAATTAGCAAGAGGACTCAACACAGGGACAGCGTTCAAGACGCTATGGAAAAATCATAATATAAAAATGATTACCAAGATCAGACTCATGCATAGGCGGAGACCTGGGCCGAGACTTGGGGGGGGACGGAAAGACGCGAAATTTTCTGATGGACTGAGTGTCGCAGTAAAATTTCCATGTTTTTCCGGCAAAAATTTCTGATGACCCGCGAAATCTCGACAAAAAATTCTATTTTCGCCGCCAAAAAGTTAATGACCCCTTTTTTAGTCTTTACGCTCAACGATTGGGGGGGACAAATGCATGGGCCGTCCCCCACAACACCTCCATTGGGAGGACCGTCTCCCCTGTCCCCCTAGGTCTCCGCCCATGGACTCATGAAGGCATCGGTATGGCCAGTGGCGACATATGGGTGTGAAAGTTGGACGATCAGAAAGAGAGGGGAAGACAGGATAAAATGCTTTTGAAATGAAATGCCTAAGAAAGATCTTGAGAGTGCAATGGACAGAGAAAAGAACAAACGATTGGGTATTGGAGAAAACGGGAACAGAAAGAACCCTATTGAGCACGATAAAAAGAAAGAAACTCATTTACTTCGGTCATTTGATGAGGAAACAGGGGGGCTGCATGGAAAAGGAAATAATGCAGGGTACAATTTCGGGAGCAAGGGCAAGGGGATGACCGAGGATGGAATGGATCGCCAATATCATCACGTGGATGGAACTACCATTCGAGAGGATACTGAAGGAGACGGAGGACAGGAAAAAGTGGCGAAGGTGTGTCCATGAAGCGACCAACCCTCGAATCGAGGAAGGTTAAAGACAAGACAAGACAATCCACCTTCCAAGTTGCTTCAGTTATTTCAGCTTTCTTTTGAATTTATTACTGCTACTCGTTTGGTGTCAGTTTCCACTTCTGTGACTTAATCCCTTCCTTATAATAATTAGAGTGCCTGTTTTCACCGATATCTATTGCAGCCACATGTACGTCTCTCTCTCTCTCTCTCTCTCTCTCTCTCTCTCTCTCTCTCTCTCTCTCTCTCTCTCTCTCTCTCTCTCTCTCTCTCTCTCTCTCTCTCTCTCTCTCTCTCTCTCTCTCTCTCTCTCTCTCCCTTCCTCCCTCATGTCCCTCTCTCCATGATCGCTTATATCTATTTCCATGAATTCTGCGTAGCATTCTTTCTGTGTCTGTCAGCGTGTTTGTTTCTCTGCCTGCCTGCCTGTCTGTCTGTCTGTCTGTCTGTCTGTCAGCCCGGTTCTCTGTCTATCACCCACACACTCACACATGCACATGCGTACACACGCACGCATGCACACACGCACACATATACGCACTCTACCGTTCGATAATACTACTTCTCTTTCCACTCTTCTTTTCATTCATCATCTAACCCTCAGTCTACCATCCCTACCCCCTTTGTAGCCCGAGGGCCAACCCGCCCACTGTCTGCAGCCTTTTTGCACTTTCCTGTATATATGCGCATTCGCCAGCATAAGCGCACCTAAGTGTATATAAATATAAAATGTTGCTTATTTTACACATGGGCATATTATGCTTTCCATATACTACACTTTCCATTATGCTAAGTTTCGTATATTATACAATATAATTATATATGTAATATATATATTCGCAATATATGCGCACTGAAGGTAGACAGATTTGAAGATGAATTGGCACCATCACAGCGCCCAATAAAAGACAAATTGCCTTGTCTCCGAAATGAAAAAAATGGTTTGACCGAAGAATAGATGGATATGAAAGATGGAAACGAGAGGATCGCCCAATGGGACGACGAGAAAGGGCGCTAAATAAATTGTTTGGATGACGAATGGGTGCCTTGGAACGATGCGCTCCAGCGGGATTCGAACCCAAACCAATACGACCAGTTTTCAATGCGATTTGATTGCATAATTTTTTTATAATTATAGAACTCATATAGCGCCGCTAGGGAAGTCTAAAAACATCACACGAGACACACACACAGATACATACACACACATATACATACATACATATATACATACATGCATAAATACATACATACATACATACATACATACATACATACATACATACATACATACATACATACATACATACATACATACATACATACATACATACATACATATGCATACATACATACATACATACATACATACATACATACATACATACATACATACATACATACATACATACATGCATACATACATACATACATACATACATACATACATACATACATACATACACACACACACACACAAAACAGACAGACAGACGTACGTACGGTACGTACTTACGTACATACGTACATACATACATACATACATACATACATACATACATACATACATACAATCATACATACATACATACATACATACATACATACATACATACATACATACATACATACATACATACATACATACATACATACATACATACATACATACATACAGACAGACAGACAGACAGACGGACGGACAAACAGACAGAGAATAAGGGCAAGAAAGAGAGAGAAAACCAGACAGACAGATAGACCGAGAAGAAACATGGGCAGAGACAGAAGCAGACTGACAGAGACAGAGGCAGACAAAGAGATAACAACAGAGACAGAGGCAGAGGCAGAAGCAGACAGACAGACAGAGACAGAGGCAGAGACAGAGATAACAACAGAGGCAGAGACAGAGAGAGAAGTAGATAGTCTGTGAAATTAAAGTAAGATATCTTGCGACAAGTCATCCATTCAAAAATGTGGATCTGATGCGTGAAAAATTTACCGGCAGGAGACTTCAACTTAAGACGTAAACTTAGACAACCTTTCTGTCTCGACGCAGCTTAGCTTTTCGTAGAATGTCGAGAATATGATCGCAACAGCGTAAAGTAGCCAGTAATCGAAGAAGATTTAAAACAGGCGCTACAAGAATCGCGATTTGCTTTCATACAAAATAAATTATGCCCTGTCCTGTTAGAAATGCGAGTACACTTACAGCTGCAGCTACAACAGCACTATGCAACGATTGCGGAACGTATGCGCTGAAATTTTGAATTACTGACTTACGTTTACGCCTACGTTTCCGATAACACATCCATTCACAGTCAGTTACAGTTTGAATTACACTTGCAACCACATTACCTATGCATGCATTTTAAATTGCACATCCGGTGTAATTAAGGTAATGTAATGATGTTTGCTCATTGTAATTTCTCTTGAGAACTGCTTCTGCGTATACCATATCGCTGTCTCTGCCTATCTCGGTATGTCTGTCTCTTTGTTTGTCTCTTTCTCTAAGGCTGTCTTTCACTTTGTCTGTCTGTCTACCTCTGTCTGTCTCTCTGTCCGTCTGTTGGTCTGTCTGTCTGTTGGTTTGCCTGTATCCGTGACAGATCCTGGATGTGTTCGTCTGTCTGACAACTGCACCATAACCTATATTCACCCGCAGGTGTCATAATCATACAGGTGTGCAAATGCGCTTACTGGTCTACAACCATGACCACATCCTCTCCTCTTACACTTCCTGCACTTCTTCCATCTCTTCATCTTCTTCCTATTTCTCCTTCTTCTCCTCCTTATTTTCTATCTTCCTCCTCCCATCTTTCTCTCTACCTCTTCCTCTTGTTCTTCTTCCAATCTATATACTTCCCCTCTCTTTCCTCCTTCATTTCTTCTTTATTCTCCTTCTATCTTATTTTGGAATATCTCCAACTTTTTCTTCCTTTCTCTCCCCTTTTCTTCCACCTCCTCTGCCGTCTCCCTCCCATTCACTTGCTTCTCCTCCACCTTCTTCTTCTTCTTCTTCTTCTTCTTCTTCTTCTTCTTCTTCTTCTTCTTCTTCTTCTACTTCTTCTTCTTCTTCTTCTTCTTCTTCTTCTTCTTCTTCTTCTTCTTCTTCTTCTTCTTCTTCTTCTTCTTCTTCTTCTTCTTCTACTTCTTCGTCATCTTCTTCTTCTTCTTCTTCTTCGTCTTCTTCTTCTTCTTCTACTTCTTCGTCATCTTCTTCTTCTTCTTCTACTTCTTCGTCATCTTCTTCTTCTTCTTCTTCTTCTTCTTCTTCTTCTTCTTCTTCTTCTACTTCTTCGTCATCTTCTTCTTCTTCTTCTTCTTCTTCTTCTTCGTCTTCTTCTTCTTCTTCTTCTACTTCTTCGTCATCTTCTTCTTCTTCTTCTTCTTCTTCTTCTTCTTCTTCTTCTTCTTCTTCTTCTTCTTCGTCTTCTTCGTCTTCTTCATAGCGTTCGATGCATTATAGCTTCCTCAACGTGTCAGATTTCCTTTAGGAGACGCGAACGGAGATTTAGTTGATGCTGAGGTCCACCTTTCAATGAGGTCCGCGGTTATTATTTTAATCCGCATCAAATTAAAACATTGCGACCTGATCTCCGCTCGTTTTTCAGCATCAGAGGCTCATGTTATCTGGTTTAGTCTTTTGTCTCGATCTCCGACCTTGTCTTGTCTGTCTGTCTTGTCTGCATGTCTCTTATTTTCTCTCTCTGTACTTCCCTGTCTTTCTGTCTGTCTCTCTGTCAGTTTGTCCGCATTTTACACTTCTCTTTCTGACTTCTCTCTTTCTCTCCCTCTACCGCTGTCTGTCTGCCCGTCTGTTTGTCTCTGTCTCTCTTTCTGACTCTGTCTCTCTGTCTCAATTTAATCTCTGTCTCCATACATGTCTCTACCTCTTTCTGTCTGTCTGTCTTTCTTTCTGTCTGTCTTTCTCTGTCGGCATGTCTAATTGTTTATATGTCTGTCTGTCTGTCTGGATTGTCTGTCTGTCTGTCTCTCTCTCTCTCTGCGTTTGTTGCCCTCTTTCCTTATTCGCAGTCTATCCATTTCCATAGCACTTGCTACATCTTTTCCTTTACTGTTTAATAATCTACTCACCTTTCCTCCTGCAGTCTTCCTCGCGTTCTCCTTATCTGTATGATTTACCTGAGTCGATGTCATCTCACGCCAGATCACCTATACGTCCTCTCGGTTCCTAGAATAATTCCATGAGAACACGCCAAGAAATCCGACCTTCAGAGTATACTATGGGCTCCTCATTAATTAGCCGAGATCTTGGTAAGTACGAACACAATTGATGCAGGACAGGTGTAGCGTTGTGTCTGACTAGTATATGCATTATTGTTGTTTGGTCAGCACGCTATAGCAACAAGTATGATTACGCAATTATTTCGTGCCATCCATAGTTAAATTTTTAGCAAGACGTTGAAAAGTGCAAAGTAGGAAATTAAGAGCATAATAATTATAGATATTTTCATTCAGGTTTCTAAATGCTAATTGGTAATTTGCTAGTTTCACCTTTTGCATGGTTAGCATCGTCAGTACTTTAGCGCACAGCAATAATTTGCTGAAAATTAAAATGTAGGCTTAGCAATTTAAAAATGGATGTCAATTTTCCAGGGAACTGTGCCCTCTCTTTCCCCTAAGTGCGGCGCCGATGTTTGCCGTGAAATTTAACGAACCTTAAGCACACTTGACTGGTTTAGCAAAGATACGTGACGAGACTATAATTGACGTAAACATGTTGATAGCAGACTGCTTTGTGGTTACCTGTAGTCGAGCACGTAAGCCTAAACCATAAGTAGCGCATTGTATTTTTAAAGTATAATCACTACCGCATAAGAAACTTAGAAGCTAGTGGCAGTAACCTAGCAACCTGATGTTGTGACTGTCAATTCATAAGAATTCACAATGTCGTCATGGCAACCGCGGGACAAATCGAAAGTAGCCCAAACATCGCAAAGTCGCATCTACGAGTTTTCAGTCTTGAGCGCATTAAAAGTAGCCCAGCTGGCACTTTTCAGGACGGCCTGGGCGCAACCGTGTTTGTTTGTTTGTATATGCACTTGTTATAGCGCCCCTTCAAGCTCTCTCTTGCTACTCAGAGGCGGACACTGCATCGGAGTTTCACGCCGAAGCGCTGAGCAATTATATTCACACAAAGACGGAAGCGTAGGTTTACATTTCCAACTTTAATTCACATACACAGTTACAAACGCACATAAATATACAATTTATTAAGCTCATATATTATATTTTCTATGCATGAGAAACATTGAGGCACATGGAAATGAAATTGTAATACTTATACGGTATATTTGTGGCGTCGGTGCCAAAGTTGTGCAAAACAAGAGATCTGTTATAACCGAAAGGCATTAGGTTGTAGCGAAGAGACGAAAAACACAGACATGGCTTTAACTAGACGGCCGATCACGTGTCAAGTATGCATCAATATGGCGTCTTTTTTAACACAAAGATTTCTCCATTCGTTCGCCGACAGATCTAGATTCAGAGGTAATTGCTCTTAAAGATTCGCTCTCTACAAAGATTTATAAAGTACCTCTTCAATAATATTATCTTCAGTTCAGCTTCCTATACACTGCTCAGTTTATCAACGCCATATGCCTCTCCTTTGTTCAAATGTAGGTCATGGCCTCTTTTATTCACATCTAGGTCGTCACCTCAATTATTGCTACGTGCAGGTCATGACCTGGTTTTAGTTAATCTAGGTCATGACCTCGTTTATACCCATAATTATTCAAACGCCATTGACTGGAGTGATGTTCAGCTCCTTTTCCGCATGAACCAAACTTCGAGTGCAAATCGGGAAGACCAGAAAACACCTCGATGAGAAATTATCCAAAATTCCAAAAATAATTATGACGATTATCCCCCACAGCTATTAATAGCTCATAGGCCACAGAGGCAAAATTAAGTATGCGTTGTAAGCGAAATAATTTTCTCATCCTCGGCATATACATGTATTATAGGAAGGCGGGTGGTCAGTTGTTTCTCTGATCTTCCCGCCGCCAGTGTACAGCTAATGTACTCATTGTGGCTGAGTAGGCTCGTGGACGCAGTTGGAGCAGGAACTTCTCCACAACAATTTCTCTCATTGCGGCATTTGAACACGTCCAGCACGTTCACCACTCCGGCTGAAGTAGGAGACAACGTGTAAATGGTTTTGGATCGTCGCTCTACTTCCACTACATGTCTGTGATCAGTTTTTCTCCCAGGCAACCGGTTTTTTAGTGACGCAATCGAATTTCAAACGCAACGCAAAAATGAATTTGCAACTTACGGTGGTCGTCTCATGAGGTCAGGGAACCAGAGAGTGTCCGTCGTCGGCAGATCAAAGCAAAGGGTTCGCCACCCATCCATATGGAGTTATGACGCTCTTGGGGAATGCTTAACCCACTGGGCGTAGAGTTCATTGCTCAGTATAAGATGCCAATGTTTATTTTAGCAGTTCGACGCGAATCTACGACGGCGAGAACGACTTGAGGATAGACCGGACTCAGAGGGCGAGAGGGTACACTTGCCCAAGCCTGGAAAGTTGACACTCATTTTTAACTGCCAAACTTGTTGGGTTTTGTTTGCAAATGATTGTCTTTGCACTAAAACCTTTACGATGCAAATTATACGCAAATTGAATCCGATGAATTTTCATTTTACAACCTCTATTGAAAAACACAGTTTCTTAATTTTATGCTTTGAATTTTTTCAAGGTTCGGGAATCCAAAAAAAGACTAAACAGGGCAAGTCTAGCCACGAAGGTCGCCTTAAAGTGACGACCAAATTTGATTTAGTAGTTTATCAAAATAACTTAAATAAATTTTATTAAATTTTGTTATTTCGAATTACCTTTGTCTTTGACAAAAGTCTGTGTTTCTAATCTAATCTAATCTAGTCCATCTAATCTAATCTAATCTACAGTACATTAGCACCACAATACAATACAATACAATTGTAAGTCTGTATACACCAAAGGGTGGAGCAGCATTTTCAAGTTTGTCAAACATTCAGTTTATTCAATTTAGTTGTTAGTTTAATAATTAAATCATTCTGCCACAAAATTTGCGCCCACTCTTGAATAATTATTGTTCCCTCACTTCAGTGCACGGCTTTAACATCCTCTCACCGTATACGGTACTGCGATAGATCACACGCAAACGGGGGAGACGGCAGAAGACATTCATACATACAGAGAGACATGGAGACATGCAGATAGACATACTTATACAGATAGCGAGACATGTAGATAGACGGACAGAAAGCAATATATTGGCTTATATGAATGTGATGCCAATTATAAAATCATGCTTTATTCTTTTTGCCGACCGTCGTGGAGGCGTCTGTGTAATCGAAAACCATTGAAACAAAAGCCTCCCCGGTCTAATTAAAACAAATTTGACTAATAATATTTTCTCGTTTTCAACGAGTATTTTTCTTATTTCCGTTTGTACCTTTGACGGTTTTTGTATCGTTAGGACAAATAATTATAGACTAACAGAGATGTGGTGTCGTCACACGAGATAGCCAACCAGTGGCGGCGCCAGGATTTCAGTTTGGGGGTGGGGGTGGGGCTGAAGCCTCCCGGAGGAAATTGTCCCTTTTCATCCGCCAAAATTTCTGACGACCTTATTTTAGTCATCCGGCCGAAATCTCATGGAAATTTTCCATTTTCATCCGCCAAAATTTCTGACGACCTTTTTTTAGTCATCCGGCCGAAATCTCATGGAAATTTTCCATTTTCATCCGCCAAAATTTCTGACGACCTTTTTTTAGTCATCCGGCCGAAATCTCATGGAAATTTTCCATTTTCATCCGCCAAAATTTCTGACGACCTTTTTTTAGTCATCCGGCCGAAATCTCATGGAAATTTTCCATTTTCATCCGACAAAATTTGTGACGATCTTTTTTAGTCGTCCGGTCAAAAATCATGGAAATATTTCAGTTTTGCATGTAAAAAACGCGGATGGCCTTTTTTAGGGGCTTAGTCTTTTATAGGGGGATTAGCCCTCTCTAGAACACCCTAGCGCCGCCACTGTACCCAACTCAGCTTCAATGAGTGCATTCACTGCACACTGGAAAGAATGTACACTGGATAGAAAAGACTGGAAGACTGACATCGCAGTTGATCTTACAATGATCAAAGAATGACTTCCTTTCAACCTGTTGTATCAAGCGTATTATTTGCATGACGAGTATTATCATAGGTGTATGCCTCAGCATGTGTTTCATACCTGACTGTGTTACTAAAGGAACGATTGAATTACTAACCGAGATTCACTGAGGAAGAAGAGATAGATATCAATCGAAAGATCATGCATATGTATATAGATGGATGGATAGAAGAAGAGACAGGTAGAGAGAGACAGAGAGACAGACAGAGACAGAGAGACATACACAGAGACAGAGAGACAGACAGACAGAGAGAGACATACACACAGAAGACAGACAGACGGATAAGCTGTGTTTAATCCAGTTCCTTCTATTTTGGGCGGAATTCGGGTTTCCGTGTGTGAGGGGAGAAGTGGTCTTTTGTGAACGGACATTTTGGGGCTACGGTTGGGTTGCCGACTCCATTTTTAATCTTGCCTTCTATTTTACCAAAATTTACCATCATGTCCAATTGTCCAAACATCTTACATGTAGAATTATATGAATGGACACAAGCACCCGCTTTTCTGGAGGGGGATTCCTACACATTAACTTTTCGGGAGGGAATGACACGTAATTGCCCTACATGTATACATACATGTACAACACCACGCAATTTTTTTTGGGAAGGAAGCTCCCCCTAGAGATGTTTAGATTAAACGACTTAAATTTTTACCGGTATGTATATATACACACACATATATATATATATATATATATATGATTATGAGTGGAAATATAGAGACAAACACTCAAACAGACAAAGAGAGAGATAATTATATGCAGTCTTATGCACATATAGTGCTACACAGTCAAAGAGAGAGATACACAGAGAAAGGGACAGGCAGACAAAGAGAGAGAGACAGACAGAGAAAGAGAGACAAGGAGAGAGAGACAGAAAGACAGAGAGAGACAGAGACAGACACAGACACAGACACAGAAACATACATAGAGAGACAGAGACAGAGAGACATAGAGAGACATAGAGAGACATAGGGAGACACAGAGAGATACACAGAGAGAAACAGAAAGAGATACAGAGACAGTGATAGAGACATATACAGAGACAGATACAGAGACAGAGGCAGACACAGAGACAGAGAGGGAGACAAGGAGACAGACAGACAGACAGACAGATATAGGCAGACAGCGAAACTTAACACTAAGAGAAGCACATGCAGAGCTATGTTCACAAACACACACAAGAAGTCAAAGTGACACAACATGGCGGCACACACACACACAAAGCACTGAACCCTTAACAGATCCGAACGAACGGAAGTCGACCTAAAACGCACTCCGCGTCACTTCCGCTTCCGGCAAAGATCACGTGACTCCGGTCACAATCGTTAGTTGCTTCTATGAACCGACCTCATCGCACCCAGCCGAACGACGTATCACTACGCCACGGCGATGAAGTCCCTCACTTTGACGACAAATTTTATGCTCTATACCGGAACTACATTCTGCGTCTTTAACTGCAACAGTCGATCCGTGTAGAACATTTAATCTGGTCGTCTAATGCATTGTATCGGCCGTTGATGTTCTCAGCGCCCTGATAATTAATTTGCAAGCTGATTGATTGGGGTGCTAGCATTGCAGCGAGGAGAGGACGCGGGTTCGAGGTCTCTGCTGAGACGGATGCTGTGTATATTATGGAAAGCATGAGTAAATCCCTTATTTTTATGTTCAATCAGCGCTGTCGATTTGGCTGGCAGTATATGTTGTGGAGCTACATGTACATGTACGTAAGACGAGAGATGGTAATCAGGGATTAAAGTGTGGCTGGACGGTCATGGACGGCATCCAGGCACTTATTTTCCAGACATTCAGCACTGATGGTAATCGTAATAGTAGTAGCAGCTGCAATCTCTCTATTTAGAGATCTGCTTGAAATGACTTCCTGTGGATAATAATAATAATAATAATAATAATAATAATAATAATAATAATAATAATAATAATAATAATAATAATTGCGCTGGGTAATTGTGAGTGAAGGACTTGCCCAAGGTCCCTACGCGGCGACTTGAGGTGGATTCGAACCTCGAACCTTCCGACTTCAAGGCAACGACGCCACCACTACACCACCGCCCCCCACAAGGCCGTCAGCTCTGTAACCAATCAGCTACCGTGCCTCTCAGTCGATATTCCTGGAATGGTCTTGTTGTAAATCTTGTTGCATTTACTTTCCTATTTGTTGACCATTCCATTTCAACAGTTCGCCTCTGAAACCTGATCTCTGACAGAAGGAGAGAAAAAAAAGATCAACGCAAAGATCATTGAAACAGAATGATCCTTATTTCCACGGATTGATAACCGTAGAGGAATACGGGATAATAATATACGACCTATTATAATAGAATGATGACGTTTTGATGAGTTCCATAAGAAGCTTCAGAATCAGGCCTTTGACCTGACGCTGGACAAAAGTTGACCACTCTTCCCTTGGAGTTTAATCTCAATACGACAGATGATCAAGCAACTAACTGAACGCTGCTTCAGTCGAATCCATATAATAATTGGACTGTAATGCGTAGATGGGGGAGGTGGGTGGGTTGGCGGTTGGGTGGGTAGGTGGATAGGTGGGTGGGTGGATGGATGTATACGTATGGATGGATGAGTGGATGGATGGATGGATGGATGGATGGCTTGATGGATGGATGTATCGATATATAGATTGACGGATGGATGGATTGATAGATGGATGGATGGATGGATGGATAAATGGATGGATGTATGGACGGATGGATGGATGAATGGATGTATGAACGGATGGATGGTTGAATGAATAGATTGACGGATGGATGGATGGATTGATAGATGGATGAATGGATGGATGGATTGATAGATTGATGAATGGTTGGATGGATGGATTGATAGATGGATGGATGGATTGATAGATGGATGGATGGATGGATAAATGGATGGATGTATGGACGGATGGATGGATGGATGAATGGATGTATGGACGTATGGATGGATGGATGGATGGATGGATGGATGGATGTATGGATGGATGGATGGATGGATGAATGGATGGATGGATGGATAGATGACTGGATGAATGAATGGCATACGCAACTTTCTCTCTTTGGTATACTTGATGTCTCCC
Organism: Lumbricus terrestris; assembly: GCA_949752735.1. Classification (NCBI taxonomy): domain Eukaryota; kingdom Metazoa; phylum Annelida; class Clitellata; order Crassiclitellata; family Lumbricidae; genus Lumbricus; species Lumbricus terrestris. Next base: position 33,400,623 of record OX457052.1, read on the forward strand.
GACTCCCTATCTAACAGCCAATCACCAAAACTGCTGTCTCCTCTCAACACGACAACGTCGCAATTCAACCGCCTCTCTGTCGTCTACCTCAGACCTTTCTGTCTACCTCAGACCTTTCCGTCTACCTCAGACCTACTGTGGCTAATTGGGTTAGACGACCCACCGACCGACCGACATCTTGCTTTATGGAGCGTGCCTCCTCTATCCTCCATCGCCTCCATCTGCATTATGGTCTGCATGGTCCGCATGGTCCCGATCCATAAAGACACGACGAACGACGGTCCATATAAGCGGATTAAAGGACGTGGCGTCGAATGTTGTCCTCTCATCGTTGCATGGTTCAAGGGCGGAGGGAGAGGCGGCTTCGTCGTCGTCGTCGTTGGCCGTCGGAGTCGCGTCGATCGTCGGCCAATTACGACGCCGTGAGGTCCTTCTCCTCCTCCTCATCGTCCGTCTTTGACCGTCGGTGAGACGTCTTAATTGATAGGAAGAGCAACAACGTTTCACGGGGTTTCTGCCTGAGGAGGGATTTGTACTTTGGCTTTTGAGTTGATGGGTGGATGGAGGGGTGGACGGATGGATGCATGGATGGATGGATGGATGCATGGATGGATGGATGCATGGATGGATGGATGAGTGGTGGGTGGATAGATGGATGAGTGTATGAATTAAGGATGGAGTGAATGGTGGATGGGGGATGGGTGGATGGATGGATGGATGGGCGGTAGGATTGGTTGGGTGGTGGGTGGAGTGGATGAATGGATAAATGAATGTGTAGATGGATGGGTGGATGTGTGAGTGGGTGGGTGGACGGATGTGTAGATGTAAGTGTGTATGTTTTTATGTGTGTGAGTTTGTGCTTATAATTATTTGCGTATCTATATATTTATGTATCTGTGTATGTGCGCATATATGAGCACTTGCTATAACGACCCTTCATTACTACTCAAAGGCGCTCCAGACTACAACTCGGACACTGAATCAGAGTTTCAAGCCGAAGCGCATGAGCAATAATTGCGAGTGAGGGACTTGCTCAGGCTCCCTAGGCTATATACGCCCGTGTGTGTGTTCCGGCGATCATTCAAGTTTGAGTGTGTATATGAGACTGTGTGTGCGTGTGCGTATGTGTGTGCGACTGTGAAGGCGCCTGTTACAGTACCTGTGTACGTATGTATGACTGTATACGGGTCACACACCGGTGACTGCCTGTCCGCCAGCGTTGGATGAGGTGTTGCGATCGGTACAGTGGCCGATGGCACGCAACGTCATGCATTCAAACCGTCATCTCTCATTCAACCGCTGCCACTTTCAACAACCAACGCATATATAAGAGAATTGTCGCTTGCCGCAGACGACCGCAGGACCGTCTCAGTTGAATAGACGAAGTTCATCATCGACCTTCGTCTTCTCTTCTTTGTCTTGGATGGATGGACAGCAAAGAATGAAACAGAAGCAACGTTCAGTGAGTTGCTAGATCATCCGTCGGATCGAGATTGAACTCCAAGGAGAGAGTGGTCAACTTTTGTCCAGCGTCAGGTCAAAAGTCGACCAGCGCGTTATGACGAACGAATTATTCTCACGATGATTAAAGATCGTAGAGGGTGAGATTAAAGACACGCCACACGAAATGAAGACCCCACAGATTGCTATGAAGATGAGACCACACTGGTTGAGGTCTACACCATTCTAAGACCACCCTGCGCCTTGTCTAAGACCACCCTGGTTGAGACCAAGACCATCCAGCGCGTAATCAGAGTCCACTCTCCGTGAGACCAAGGACAGTCCAGCGCAACATCAAGGACCACCCTGCAGTGCAGGATCAAGGACCACCCTTCGCGAAAACAGCGACCGCCCAACGCGAGATCAAAAGACATCATGCGACGTTCTTCGTTTCGTTTTTGTCGATTTCGTGATTTTCCGAGAAGAAGCTAAAGAAGCGTGAAACGCGATTCTGAATGCTTCAGAGCCGAAATAACTGACGGTATGTGACAAACCCTCTCCATCTCTGTTTGTCTGACTGTCTGTCTGCCTGTCTGTTTATCTGTCTGTCTGTCTGTCTTTCTGTCTGTCTGTTTGTCTGTTTGTCTGTTTGTCTGTCTGTCTGTCTGTTTGTCTGTCTGTCTGTCTGTACCTCTCATCCTATAACTAAGTTGCTCCTCTGCAATATTTGGCTGGACCGTGTGTACACTCGAATGGACAGTGAATCGCGCTATCATGCGCATATATTTAGTATATCTATATAATTTATGTGCTCTCTGCGTGACAACCCCAAGGAAATAAGAAAGTCTTCAAGCAGTATGTATGTAAGTAAGTAAGTATGTATGTATTTATGTATGGGTGTGTTTGCATGTATGTATGTATGTATGTATGTATGTATGTATGTATGCATGTATGTATGTATGTATGTATGTATGTATGTATGTATGTATGTATGTATGCATGCATGCATGCATGTATGTATGTGTGTGTGTGTGTGCGTGCGTGCGTGCGTGTATGTATGTATGTATGTATGTATGTATGTATGTATGTATGTATATGTATGTGTGTATGTATGTATGTATGTATGTGTGTATGTATGTGTGTATGTATGCATTCATGCATGCATGCATGTTTGTATACATGTTTGCATGTATGTGTGTAGGTATGCATGTATGTATTTATGTATGTATACGTTAGTGTGGTCCTTAGCTCCATGTAAAAATATTTTTTGGAGATTTTTAAACGGGGCACCCTCCTAACTTATACCTTTAGGTTAAAAAATATTAACACTGAAAATTTTGGCAGATTATTTTGAGTTTTAGGGGTCGCTACCGGACGTAACATATATCAATGTAAAGACACAGGCGAAACATGGAATATCGTATATTGTATACTATTACTAGTGTACATGTATGGTTGAATGCACAAATTTAAATAAATTCTGGTGGGCAATGGACCGTGCTGGAGGTGGACTAGTGGCCTGTGGACTGGTTTACTATTTTGGACAAAACGCATACACGGACATAAAAATGTTTTTCCAGTTAATGTTTCCATTATTGCATCAGTCTTTTGCGATGATAGGTATACCGTATATTTCTTCACAATCAATATAGCAGACTCTGCATCTGATCCTCATTATTTGTTTGAAGCTTGTTATACATGTTCATGAGTGTCACTCCACGCTTTGTAATGTCATTCACAACTTTCACTGAGCTCGCAGTGGCCTAATCTAACTTGAAGTTCTCGTGTCGTTTGGCCATGTATATCAACGTCTTAGTGGAGAAAACTTGAAAAATCTCGTGTTTTCCATGACAAAATCTTCCAGTTGCATTGAGCTTATTACAGCAGGTTCCAAGGTTCTTCTTTGAAGTGGATGTTCGATTCAAGATTTGTCCAGAGTAGTAATCATTTGGCTCTTGGTATAAATGGAAGCCCCATAAATCAAAGAACGCAAAAGTCATCAATTCCACTGAAAGATACCAAAGGTCATCTAAACATTTCTTCATTGCAACGTCTGCAACTGCACTATTTTATCTCCCTGTATTTTGTCAATGTCCTTAAAGATCTGCTCTCTACAGGTCAAGTTGAGGAGTATAGATGGTGCATACGATGCTTGAAACCAGACTTTGACGTATAGCAGGCAGATGTCAGCCATACCCTTTATTCTCTTCTTGTTGACTTGAATTATTTCTTGAACATCCATATCTTAACACTGTAAATGCTCTTGCCGATCAACCTCGCTCTGTGCAGTGTGCAGCCCACCGGAAAAATCATTAGGCCTATGTCCTTACCTTTCGGTGAACCAAGAGAAAACATAACCACTGCCTCCAACTTAATTTAGGCATTTGTGATAGCGACATGCACTCTACAACAAATCCTTGTCCAGCTTCTATTCCAACAGGATGCAGGCACAATTTCTAAGTCCACTCTTCACTGATGTGGTGTCAAAGCACATAGATTTGATTTGATCAGCAATGCCCCAAGTCACAACCACTTCATACACTGCAGACACTGAAGATTTTCTTGTCCCGATGATAACTTCTGTAAACGGAGGATCTGGTCGACATCCACTCTAGAAACGAGGACATGAAGACGGTCTACTATTTCTTTACTGCAGTCTGCAGATGTCTTCCAACAACTTTCCATCCCAGTGAATTATTAGAGGAACTCCTGGTTGGCATTCAGCTTTCAAGTTTTCATAAATTTTTTCCTGATTCTTTATTCACTCCTTAAGCATTGAAAAACAATAGAGATTGAACTGTGCGGGATCATTGCCAAGACATTGTAGTGCGAAAGAAAGTAGGCCTACAAGTGTTGCATTTCTGTTACTCACTTTCGTCGTGGCATTGTCAAGACTTAGGTCTATTGCCAACTTTGTGTTCTCTTTGACAATAGCGAAATTATGCAATATACACGAAAAAACCAAAATGAAGCGAAATTGCCGCCAAAAGATGCATTGGCTGTGAATGCACTATAAAAAATGTCAATAAAATAAGTAAGTAGGTGGCAATCATGATGTCGGAGATGTTAATAAATATGTGAGTATAGTTGTCTATCAAATTCTATCATAGCGATTAACATGGTTGGAAAGCATATTAATGGAAATTGCACATAGTGGACCACAAAGCCCAAATTAATTCTAACCTTGAACTTTAACCTCTGGTAGCGACCCCTAAATGCCTTCAGATTCTCTCCAAAAATTTTCTCAATTTTTTTCTCATCAATAGAAACCAACTTAGAGGGTGCCCCGTTATAAAATCAAACTTTTAAAAATAAGGACCACCCTAGTATACGTGTATGTGTGTATGTATTATGTATTTATGTATGTATGTATGTATGTATGTATGTATGTATGTATGTATGTATGTGTGTATGTATGTATGTATGTATGTATGTATGTATGCATGCATGTAGGTATGTATGTATGTACGTACGTACGTACGTATGTATGTATTTATGTATATACGCATGTAAGTATGTATGAATGTATACATATATATATATATATATATGTATATATATATATTCGCGTTTGTATACCCATGTGTATTCTGCATGCAATTAGTCGTTTGTCGTTCCGATCAACAGTCTCCTCATATTTCGCAATGTTGTTCGCAAGTAATTAGCTTTCACTTCCGCAACATGGCACACGCGGCGCCACCGTCGCCAAAGACACCAGATCGTGGGGATCATTCATTGACCCGTCTTATTGAAAATTCTGCTTGTCTTCTACGCCTCCTTTTGCCGCCATATGAAAGCAAAATAATAATAATAATATCCTTTCCTGCGACTTGCCGGAAGTTAATATCTCGCGCGGCATGGAGTTCAGTCCACAAGGGAGGATCCCCAAAATACACGTGCGAGATGAAAATACACCTTTGTATTATTTTACACCGTCCATATAACACTAATTCAAAGGCTGTATTGAAAGCCGTGTCCTCCATTGTGTAAACTATGGATGCCGAAAATAAATTTCTTTGAGGCCAATCATTTCGCTTTGTAGTTAGTTGTTTATAGCACGTTGATTGTAATTGCAACGGTAAAGCCACGAAGAGCTTCCGCATGGCGTGCTGTATAAGGAAAATGACCGACCTAATTATGGGTGGAACACGTCGCTGTAGGCATGCGCAGTGTGTCACGCTGTGCTTGATGAGATGAGCGTCGGATTCACAGTATCGTAATCAAATGTTCTTTGTTAGTTGTTGCTTGAATGAATGAATGAATTAATTAATTAATGAATTAATGAAAAAAGACAGAAAGGAAGGAAGGATCGAAGAAACTCATTAATGAAGAAACTAATTAATTAATTAATGACACAATGAATTAATAAATGAATGGTGACTGAATGAATGACAGAATGAATTAATAAATGAATGGGTGACTGAATGAATGACAGAATGAATTAATAAATGAATGGGTGACTGAATGAATGACAGAATAAATTAATAAATGAATGGGTGACTGAATGAATTACAGAATGAATTAATAAATGAATGGGTGAATGAATGGGTGAATGAATGAATCATTGAATGAATTAATAAATGAAAGGGTGAATGAATGGGTGAATGAATGAACGAGTTGATAAATGAAAGATTGAAGAACAGATGAAGGCAGAGTTTAATCTAGACGTCTCTGGGAGGGTGAAGTTCCCTCCAAGCACAGGAATGACAATTCCCCCCAGAGAAAATCTTGAGCTGCTGTCGTTCATTAGTATTTTCTATAATTATTATTATCATTAGCATTCACGGAGAAAACAAGACATGTAACATTCCACGCCAAGAAACTTAGGTATAATTTGGGGACGGAAAACGTCCATTTTCCCGCTCCACTCAGATATCTGAATTCCCCACCACCACCACCACCACCACCACCAAAAACAACAACAAAATATGGAACTACATTAAACACTGGATGAAGTGATGAATTATTGATGTATGGATGAAAGGATGAATGGATGATTGGGTGAGCAAAGTAATAAAATGAATCACTGAAGGAAGGACATTGGGAGGAGAGGTGATGAATGAATGAACGAATGAATTGAAATGAAAAAGAGATCGAATGAAAGAACGAACGAGAAGGACAGTGTCATGCTCACCCCCACCCCCCAACCCCAACCCCAACCCAACCCAACCCCACTACCAACCCCACCCCACCATGAGTGTTGCAAATCATGTAAGGTGGTAGGGTCGGTCCATGGCGATGGTTCTTCTCGGTTTTTGGTCCCTCTGCCTCGAACAGGCAGATTATGCCTGTTTTCTATATTATACTATAGTTGATCAAGACCTTTCTCTTTATCCGTGGCTTGGCTGGGAGCGCCTCTAAGTAGTTTCTTGACGGGCACTGGATTGATTTCCGGAATGAATTAATTAATTAACGAACGAATGCATACAAAGTAGTACATAATATTAGGCTACATACAAACTAGCATATCAGATTGGGTACCCTCTTATCTGTGTGAGCTTTCTTTCCACTTGCATAGGCCGCCGCGCACTGCGCTCTGCTGTCCATGGTGACTTAATGGTTCCTTTCACTCGCTCTGCAACAATGCAGAGGCGTTCATTCTCTGTGGTTGGTCCAACAACCTGGAATGGACTTCCCTTGACTATGCGACATCTCCCAAGCTGTTCTCAATTTCACAAACTGTTGAATCCTTTTTTTCGCTTGATCTCGGTCGGGAGCGCCTCTGAGTAGGTACCTTGAAGGGGCGCTATATAAATTACGATTGATTGATAAAAATAGCATGCAGAATAGCATACGAACGAGCACAGAAAATATACAATATAGCACGCAAAAATAACTTACACTAACACTCCAACATACAAGGTATTATACAAAATTGCCTACAAGATACAATGCAAAATAGCACAAAAATAGCATGCAAAAACAGCATGCAAAATAACATGCAAAAATAACATTCAAAAACAACATGCAAAATAACATGCAAAAACAACATGCAAAACAACATTCAAAAACAGCATGCAAAATAACATGCAAAAACAGCATGCAAAATAACATGCAAAAACAGCATGCAAAAAGAACATGTAAAAACAGCATGCAAAATAACATGCAAAAAACAGCATGCAAAACAACATGCAGAACATCATGCAAAAATATGCAGAAACAGCATGCAAAATAACATTCAAAAACAACATGCAAAACAACATGCAAAAACAACATGCAAAATAGCATTCAAAAACAGCATGCAAAATGAAGGTCATAGCGGATGAACCATTCTGCTTCAGTAAAGATAAGAAAATTAATAGTTTTCTTCACGAGAAACACATTCTGATATGAATTCAATTTCTAATGCTCTGGAGAGATAACAACTCGTATCAACCCGTTTAAGACTAAATCCTTCCGACTATAAAATTCCAAGACAAAGGAGGCGGAATAGAATCTTTGGTGCTGGGAGACAAGAAACGAGCCATCAAATCATCATCGTCTTAATTAACGTTACGATCTGCGTATAACGGAATCGAGTCGTTATTCTCTAATCAACGTCCATTACTCACAAGTAATTACTATCGATTATCCAGTAAACACTCTGCGAAAGCTTATACGGTGAAAACAATTAGCGTCGCACTAGATTTGCGATCGGACGATGATGCGTACGGCTACGAGATGAAGCCAACACCTGACCGGAAAATTGCGTTGCATATCTTGCAACGGGACAACACGAGGCTAGGTAGACAACCGCCAACAACAACAACAACAACAGCCACAACGGCAACAGCACGACGATTGTTAATAGCCTTTGTTTCTGGTGCATTGTCATGTGTCGTCTGAAAAACAAAAACAAAAATGTGGCTGTGCAGCAACACCAATTAATTCCTCGAGTGTTATTGTTATTTTTACTAATTATTATATGCATCTATCCAGATCACCTACCACGTCACTTGACCTTGTAGTATAAGTTGACTTCACAGAAAGCAACAAACGTTTGACTGACGTTCGTGTAATAAAGTAAAATATAATGGATTTATAATTACCGTCATTAATAATATAAGCATCTTTTACGCGCTCAAGGTTAAACAGAAATACGAATCTGAGGCCATACATAGCATGTAGTAGCGATGAGCTATCGTTGGAAGTACTGCAGGTGCTCGAAAGCCAATTAAATATAATGAGTTCTTTGAAGTTCCTTAATAAGGAATGAAGATTGTTTGAGCATCGCACAAATGCTGATGATTTTCAACATCAGATCACAATAATGGTTTGACCTTCTAAATTCCGACGTCATATAAATTGTCGTTATTAGTACTATTATTATTATTATTATTATTGCTATTACTATTATTAATATTATCGTTATTTTATTTTATATTTTATTTTTATTTGCCCTGAGGTGCTTCATTCCCCCAGGTCTTCGAAATTATAAGAGTGGTGCATCTGGAGCGGCTACCCATCATCCATGTTTTTTTTATTACTATTGTTGTTATCGTTATTATTATTTTTATTATTACTATCCTCATCATATCATCGTCATCGTCATCGTCATCGTCATCATCATCATCATCATCATCATCATCATCATCATCATCATCATCATCATCATCATCATCATCATCATCATCATCATCATCATCATCATCATCATCATCATCATCATCATCATCATCATCATCATCATCATCATCATCATCATCACCACCACCACCACCACCACCACCACCACCACCACCACCACCACCACCACCACCACCATCATCATCATCATCATCATCATCATCATCATCATCATCATCATCATCATCATCATCATCACCATCATCATCATCGTTAGGGGGCCTACGCGTCACTGTAACCAGTAATTCGTGGGGCGAGGTGGTGTAGTGGATATGGTCGTTGCTTTGCAGCCGGAGGGTTGCAGGTTCTAATCCACCTCAAGGCGCCGCGTAGGGACCTTAAGCAAGTCCTTCACTCGCAATTGCTCGGGCGCTTCAGCGTGAAACTCCGATTCAGTGTCCGCGCTGTAGTCGGAGCGCTTCTGAGTAGGTATATATTGAAGGGGTGCTATATAACAAGTGCATATAATTTCGCGGACCACAGCTTCAATGGCATTGTTCCATTATAAGTGATATCGCTGAATCGTTCGATGATAGATTACAGTTTGATTATTTCTTCTGCGATATCTTGATATGGATTCCTGCGTATAGTTGCAAGCGAATGCAAACAAAGCTTGATATGGATTGCTGTACGTTGTGGCAATGAATACAAAGTTGTTTTACTCGTCGATTGCGGTTCTTATCAACTACCAAATAGATCAAACCCGCACGAAGATTAAGCCAGTCGAGTCCATCGTCCAGTCATCACAAGAATTGTTGAATTGTTCTCTGTTTGATGGCCAGCATACAAAATGACGTCACGCACCAAGGAGGAGAGACCACACATTGTTAGCGCGGTGGTGTAGTGGGTATGTTCGTTGCCTTGCAGCCGAAGGGTTGTAGGTTCGAACCCACCTCAAGTCGCTTCGTAGCGACCTTGGGCAAATCCTTCACTCGCGATTGCTCAGCGCATCGGCGTGAAACTCCGATTCAGTGTTCGCGCTGTAATCGAGAGCTCATGAAATGATTAACAGATCGCCGTAATTGAAGACGTGAAAAGCGCATAAAAAGTTCAACTGGTCATTAATGCGCATTATACGCCATTCCCGTCTTCCGATAAAGACGAGCAAACACTTTTCATCTATCTATGAATATAATAATATTTATAATAATTTTCACGTCATGCAGTTACCCGGACCTGAAACTTCATTCCTCTCCTTCTGCATTCCACTCTTTCATCAACAGTTCCAGCATCGCAGACACACCCAAAGAATCTCTCGACACGCTTGCTTGATTCTCGCTGCCAATATGAATGATGGTAATAATATTTATTTACGCTCTTCAATGCCGTGCGGTTTCCGTGTTTTATTCCTCGTTTGGACGCGGCAGCTGCGACGGATGCGTCGGCCATTGTTCTAGTGAACTAGATTGACAATAAATTCTGGCGCGTATTGATCTGTCCTTCGAAGGTGTGAGGTCCTATCAAAAATTCATGGATACCCGTCATTTATGGACTAGAGAGACGAAGATAAACTGCAGAGATGTCTAGGAGTCAAGCGTAATTCTATGATATTTAGAGTCTTGCCATAGGAAAATGCAGGAAAGCAGATGGGTGTAGGTAGGCGGAGGGACAAAGCAGACGAAACTTTGAAAAGGCAGGCGGACAGAAAAGAGAGATGAGGGTGGAGAAAGACAGACAGACGACGGTCATTTAGAGCGCAGATATTTTTAAAGATTATATATATATATATATATATATATATACAGAGAGATGACACATATATATATATATATATATATATATGGATAGAATATAGATATATAGATCGATAGAAAGAAAGAAAGATAGATAGACAGACAGACAGACAGTCAGACAGACAGTTAGACTGATAGACAGATAGACAGATGGATAGATAGATAGAAAGACAGACACAGAGAGAGAGAAAGAGAGAGAGAGAGAATTAGGAGAGAGAAGCACTGACTGGATGAAACAAAGACCGACTTTCCTGTTCAATTTCACAGCGTCGGTCATTTTTAGATTATAGTCCTTCACCGCTCGATGCAGATGCTCGCCCAACACTAGACCTATAGCGCAACATCCGGGCTTTATAATTATCCTCAAACCCCCTCCCCCAATACCACTTTCCACCCGAGGAATTGGTCTCCGTCCCTGACAGCTTGACCTCCGCCAACTTCCTTCGCCATTAATCGCGTCCAGAAACAAAGTTATCCTGGCACTTACGCCCAAGAGGATACGACGAGTCGGCGGTAAACCAGGAAAGAGACCCGTTTGCAATGCACTTGATGACCTCGCGACGCAGAGAAAAAGGCGCCACAGAAACTGTCATAATCGATTGGTCACGCAATCAGTTTGCTCGTTGGTGAAGCCGTAAAAGTTGGAATCATAATTTTTATCATAGGACGGACTGAAGTGTGGACGCACGCGAGGTCGAACCATAGAGTCCCTGCTGCTGCAGTGCTCGAGATTTTGCATCCTCACTGCAGCCATAAACACCTTAGATTGAGAGACATAAAGTCGATCTGTTATTAAAGGTCAACTCCGTACACAATATATTATGGCTCATCTTAACACACTTGTGAGGTCTCTATCGAAGGCGCTGAACGAATGGCATGCAGTTGCATATACATTAGGGTGGAGTGAAAAAGTGGAAAATTTCATCAAAATTCTCGAACTTGAAAGGCCTAGTGGTAATTCGTTGCCTTTTGGTATAGTAAGTTTTCATGCCAAATATTTCTTTAATATTCGTCCTCTAAGTTTTGCCCCCAAGGGATTTAAAATTTGACAATTGACCCAAAATTGTCAAATTTGCTCGAATTTCAATTAATTTGCAAAATGTATCACACTAATTCTAAAAGCATTCAAGCATTTAATTATGGCACAGCTAATTATCCTGCAAAATTAAATTAATTTTTTTTATTACGTAACATGTAACAAAATAGAGTAAAAATTAGGGCAAAATAGACATTTAATACACAATTTGACACATTTTAAAAGCAAGCGACAGATATTATTATAACACTACTTGAAATGTTTCATAATTGCAGGACATGGTCAAATGTATAAATATTGCGTTAAAATCATAGGCGTAGGAGGCGAGGGTCCAGAGGGGCAAATGCCCCCCAAATTTCGGGCCAAAAATTTTCAAAGTACAGTTTTTGGGCAAAAGTCTAATCTTTGCCACCCCACTGCGGAAATGTCCCCTACGCCTATGGTTAAAATGATAATTCGGTGTTGTAAAAATTATTAGTACCTATCTTGTTCTGTTGCATCCAAAAAATCAGAAAATATATAGGCTAAACGAAAGGTACAATAGAGAAACAGGTTATGCAAACACCTATAGAGCGATGATGGCGAAACTGAAATGACAGCAGAAAATACGTCAGTAGCTAGACCTTCCTTACCCTGATATCAAAACAAATATCTCTGACAACGAAACACCTACGAATAATGAAGTTGTTGACGAAATGGTAATTAACTCTACCCTCAATCCACCAGATGAAACAGAATCCCCTCTGTACAGATGCGTAGAAAGTTGCCAGCATTTGCAAGAGCTTGTGATAGATATGCAATTTCGTATTGGTCTGCGGCATCACTGGTTTCAGCTGTTTTATACAAGACCTTGGACTTATTTCAAAAGCTGATTCTTCCAAGATCATCGACAAGAGTAAAGTGAGAAGAGAAAGAGAGAGGAAAAGGCAACGACTCCTATCTAATGCGATACCTAACGTTCTTCAAGGTTTATATTTTGACGGTCGGAAAGACAGAACCCTAACACAATCAAAGAAGGGCAAAAAATGCTACCGAAGGGTAAAACTGGAAGAACATAGGCCTATAACTTTGGTACAACAGCCTGAGTCTCTATATTTTGGTCACGTAACACCGAAATCCGGTTCAGCAGTAAGACCTAAGCATCAAGCACAGCATTGTCACCTTTCTCGCAGAAAATCACGAGGATACAGAAACAATCGTCGCTGTCGGATGTGATGGCACTAATGTAAATACTGGTAGTCTGGTAGAACTTACAGGCGTCATCACATTCATCAGATTCTTGGAGTGGGAATTCGCAAAACCTTTGCAGTGGTTTGTCTGCCAGTTGCATTCGAATGGATTGCCATTGCAACATCTGCTTGAACGTCTGGATGGTGTTACAGCAGGTCCACGAGCATTTACCGGGCCAATCGGCAAGTCCATGGCAAACTGTGAACAACTACTGGTTACTTTGTTTGTGAAAATACATGTAGAGTCTGATTTTCCGGAAGTTACAGCAACTGATCCTAGCAATGATCAGAAGTATTTGCTTGACATTTGTAAAGCAGTAATAAAGAGACATTGTTCCAATTCTCTGGCCAGACGTGATCCGGGTGCGATGTCGCACTCCAGATGGTTAACCACAGCTAATCGAATTCTGCGTCTTTATATTGCAAGTGACAATCTGAAGACATTGGCGACATACTATGTCATAAGAGTGTATGCTCCGATGTGGTTTCACATCAAAATGAATCCCTCATGCAAATACGGTTCAATGCACCTTTGGCGTACGATCTCCAGATCGCGATAACTACCGGATGTCATTAAGGCTGTTATCGACCCCGTAATACAAGGAAATGGATATTTCGGACATCCTGAAAGCATTCTCCTGTTGATGATAATTGACACTCGGAAAGATATCCGTGCTCTAGGGCTACGCAGAATCCTACGGTCGAGAAACGAATGTCAACCGGGAAAGAGTAGCCCTAGGCTATACGACAATTTGCTATTCCAAAACTTAACTTCGCTGCAAATGATTACATCGATCTGATTGAATGGCAAACGATAAGAGTAACTGAACCACCAGTCACTTCCACGCTTTCCAAAGTGGACCTTGAAAGATTCATTGCCAGTGAATGCGCGCCTATTCTAGATTTCCCAAAATTTCCATGCCACACACAATCAGTGGAACGGTGTGTTAAACTTGTCACTGAGACATCTGCTGCTGTTGTAGGACACACACGTAGACATGGCTTCATCCTCACAAGGCTGGAATCTCGGGAACTAATGCCATTCTTCAATTCCAAATCAGAATACCGTTCCGAAAAATATAGAGAATAATAACATCTGTTCAAACACACTTTTCTGTCATTATTGACTGAAATCCACAACTTTTGGGATCGCTTATTATATGCTTAGTGGTCTCTTGATGTCACTGATTTGCAGTCATCTTGTTAGTTTTATGTTGCCTATTCATTGAAAAGGCGAAATTAAATGCTTTGGCACTAATATGATCAAATTTTCTCATTTTTAAAATAAATTGAAATTTTGATAAATTTTCCCATTTTTTCGTGATTTTCATATTTTAAAATCCGTTGGGGGCAAATCTTGCAGAAGGAATTTTTAAAAACCATTTGGCATGATTACTAACTATGCCAAAAGGCAACGAATTACCACTAGGCCTTCGAATTCTGAGAGTTTTTATTTTTTCACTCCACCCTAATATACATGCATACATACATACATACATACATACATACATACATACATACATACATACATACATACATACACACACACATACATACATACATACATACATACTTACATACATACATACATACATACATACATACATACATACATACATACATACATACATACATACATACATACATACATACATACATACATACATACATACATACATACATACATACATACATACATACATACATACATACATACATACATACATACATACATGCATACATACATACATACATACACACATACATACATACATACATACATACATACATACATACATACAAACATACATAATACATACATACATACATACATACATTAGGGTGGTCGTTAAAAATAAAAGTTTGAATTGACTGTTCTCCAAGGCGCCGTTTGGTTCCATTCTCCCCAGAAACATCACACAAAAAGTTGTAAGAGAAAATAAAAATATTTAGGACTAGCACAACGCCATCAAAGTTTTACCCTTATAATAGCAAGACTTCTAATGCTCAAAAGTAGCTATATGGCTGTAGTCAACCAGGAATCTTCAAACCAGGAATCAATTCAACAACCTGTAGTTGGTCCACACTTAAACATGATGATGCTACTGTTATCGTAATCATAATCATCAATTTATATAACGCCACTTCAAGAAAAATTTCTCAAAGGCTAGAAAACCTGTATAACACACCGCGTCACAGATAACATCCATCATAGCTTATTTCTTCACGAATAGTACCTGTTTTACCTTGTTTTGATTGATTATAATAGCTTATTGTTTTTAGACTGTTACAGTAAGGGAACAGTAATAGGATATAATTATTATGGATAAATATAAAATTTGTGCGGTTTCATCTGTGTCCTACATAATTAATTTATTCTGCAAAATCACCAAAATTCTTAATGAGGTCTGATTTCTGAGAAATATTATTTTCTACCGTCATTGTTCAAAATGTTCATGGGGTTACTGGGTACAAGGAACTGGTGTAATATTAAAAAGTAGAAATCCATCATTTTTAGATGCGAATTTTTATCTCAAATTTAGGCTAAAATGTTTTCAACCTGAGGCATTATTACACTGTCTCACAATTCAAATTGCATTTGGCCTTTGCATGGGTTTGAGCTATGTTGTAGTTTTCACGATTCACTTCCCTCAAAGTGAAATCTCTGGCATGTTGCCCAAGAAAGGTGCTCACTGCTCATCTGCCACCAAGAGTGTAGCAATGGGTGTTGTCTTGAGGGTGCTATACCTATACCCTTGAATTGGTTGGTCGTCTGAGATGTCCTAGTGGCCACTGTAATTTCAGCTGGATCCATTGCTGAGCATGAAGTAGAGATTTTGCGTTGCATATAGCTTACGTGTTTCACACCATTGCCTTTCATGCTAATTTATAATAGGTAGTGAATTTGCAAGAGCTAATAAAGGGAGTGTAATTTGAGTCCACTCTTGACAGCACTTTCTGTATCAATTGTTTGACTCTGTGTTCATGTTTTCAACTCTAGAAGCTTATACTTTTAATGGGATAACTTCTATATTATGAAATAGACAACAATGTGAGTAGGCTTCACCACTCACCAGGCACTCAATATTATGATGCTCTCTTTGGAAGTTGTTTAAAAGCTGCTCCTTGATTCTTATGTGGTAGATCTAATAATCTATAAAAATTATGATAATTTCAACATCTATTTTAATTCATTTGTTTACAGCAGCTTTTTGATAAATTTTATCTGTGATGCGCTGTGGCATTCTGCTCTGATTGCCACAATAAACGAAAATACATGTGTCATCAGTAGTTTTCTCTAGTTCAACTATTATTGAGGTCCTTGTCCGTATTATATCAGAATTTATGTCAAAGTTAAGCATGTAATAAAGAGCCTTTAGTGTAACAAAGGATTCCTGTAGATAGAAATCAGGCCTATCAAAAGAACATAGCAAGGCTTTCTAGTAAAAGTTTATGGTCATCGATCTCAGGGACTCACGAGTCAAATACTACTGTGATGGTCAATTGTTCATAAAAATATATAACAAACCATAATCATCATTGTAGAAGTCAGCATAGGCGCAACCACCCTATGGGACCCACGGGACGCATCCCCCCAACTTTTGAGTGGTCCTCTAGCTTTATTATTATTATGGTCCCCCCCAACTTTTAGGACGTGATTCATTATGGTTCCCCCAACTTTTAGGACGTGACTGCACCTATGGAAGTCAGGCATACTTGTCAGTCGTGCTTGAGTAAAAGAAAGCAGCATTTCTGTTAAAACTATCCATAGCTCCAAAAATGTAGCTAAATTATCATTACGCTCAAAAAGACGAAGATATTTCGTAAAATCCAAAACTTCAAACACGTTGTGCTAGTCCTAAATATTTTTCTATCGGGATAATTTTTGGGCTGCATCAGTCTTTTACCAAGTGGCACCAAATGGTGGGTTGGAGAAAGAATAAAAATGAAGTTGAAAATTTGCCATTACAGATGCGACCACCCTAACATACATACATACATACATACATACATACATACATACATACATACATACATACATACATACATACATACATACATACATACATACATACATACATACATACATACATACATACATACATACATACATACATACATACACACAAACATGCATGTCTCTAATTTCACGACTTATAGACAGACTTACGCAGATAAACAGACAGACAGACTGAAACACACAATGACAGACACAGAGACAGACGCATCGAGAAAAGTCATTGAAGCGTGTTGTCTTTCTTATCATCTACTCTATCGGAATTGACGTTGAAATCAGTCGACCAGAAAAAACCCGGAAGAACCGTTTAATGATTTCGTCGTCGTTGATCTAAGATGACAAAGTCACGTGACTTTTCGATGCCATAGATGCCAAAAACGAAGAGAAATCGATCTCGAGAACAAAGACATCTAAGATCAGTCGACCCTGTCATTCGTCTAAAGGGGAGGGGAGGGGTAAATGAACGGCGGAGAAGTGTCTATGATATCATCTGATCTTACTGTCCTTATCGCAAAAATAAACACCTTTATAATATTGTTCATGTATCGTATTTATTGATAATTTGAAGAGCGTATTTCTCAGCATGGAATGTTAAAAATCGCCTTCAGCACAGATATGCGCATAAGTTTATGTCAACCACCCGCTAGACAGAGGTCTACCAGAACCACCCCACCTAACCCCACACATGACCCCTGGGGCGGGGTAGGGATGAGAGCTGAAATTTCCTGGCAACGTCGGGTACCCATGCAAGCAAGTACGCGATAAATTCATATCGCTGCGTAGTGTAAATAAACGTTGTGTCATCATGCCATGCATTCAACAATCAGTTTCAGATTAATGCAGAAGCAACATGGGTCCATCTCGTGCAGTTGAAACCATCATCCACTGATGATGCCAGCCATTGTGTTTACACGGTTTCCCTTTGACACAGTATATTCCGTCTGCTTGCTTTTCATATTACCTGTCCATCACCAGAACCACGATGGCAGATTTGTCTAGTTGTGTAACTTGTGTTGCACGCTTAAGAGTGTGGTCGATTTGTAGAGTGAAATCAAGTAGAGCTGATGGCGTTTGTCACGAAAGAAGAAAAACGGTTTAAGAAACGTTATGCGTGTGATGCCAGTGGCATGTCTCGTCAATGTCTTTTCTTTGAAGATGAAGATGATGCACTCGCTATTACACAAGTCTTGCTTGGAAAGAACGCTCTATCAGCGTCGATACAGCGTGGCAAAACGGAACGTGGGTGTCTATAATTGTCTGAGCCTTAAGAATAGAACACATTTATATGATCCTTTCAGGTTAAGTGTGCGAGATTACATGTAGAATAAGTGCGTGTTAGAATAAATTGTGTGTATTATGTTCATACTCTTGTAGGCTATTCAAAATTAATAGCCTTGATATTGATAGATGATCATTATTATTACTATTTTAAAAAGAAACAGGGTACCAGCCTAGCTGCACGTCACTGTGAAGTCACTTAGCAAGATGACAATCAAGTTGGCAAATAAGGAATCTGTCAGAGTCATAATTTTGCTATTAAAGCAATGAAATTCAACTTTATAAAAAAATGAAAATGGCCAAAGTGCCAATGACAGACAAAATGTATATTATGCAGACACCTCTTGAGCAAGATCCTGAAGATATAAGGCCATGAGCAACGTTTGCTTTGATAAACGGCGAGAGCGCAAAAATTACGAGTTAATTAAGCTGAGATTTAAGAGATTTGCCGTAAATGAACGGAGATCGTCTCAATGCGATTGTTCTGGTTTTATTGAAAAAGCCAATGGCCACAATTCTCCGGATTTGAACCGGATGGATTGGTAATCAATAATTGTGCAAAGCTATGCTGGAGAAATATCACAATCTGCAACCAAAACGAAGAGCCAGAGGCGGATCCAGGGGGGGGGGGCAAAATGGCCATGCCCCCATAAAAAATTGCATGGACGTGCCCCCCCATTTGGTTTCAAGAAGCCATTAATATAATGCAACGGGAGAGAAAATAGGATGCCAGGGCCCCCCACTAAAGAAATCGCACGAGACGTGGCCTCCCCCATTCGATTTAGCATACCACCGATTACGACACGACCGACTAAAAAAAGGTCAGAAACTTTTTCGGCGGATGAATGGAAGGGGCAACGGACAATTTTGGCGAACGAGTAAAAAAAAGGCCATCAACTTTTTGGCGGAAGAATTGTTAGGTTTTTTCCGGAAAATCGGGGCGAACGACCAACAATTTTTTTTCTCGGCGACGAAAATCACACCAAATTTTTCCCCTGTTCCACCAACAAGACCGACAATTTTGCCCACCCCCCTCGAAACGTTCTGTATCCGCCACTGCCAAGAGCAGTAAGAGAATTGATGGGCGCATTGGAGTTGATATGGGAAGGTTTGCCTTTGGTCGTTGGAACGAGTCAACAGGGCCATCAAGAACTTTGCAAAGAGACTCAAAAAGAAGTTTTGACACTGGTCGTGGGCACATTGAAAACAAGTATAGTGAATCACTATCAAGCTAATTTCCAAACAGTTATTTCAGATATGACTTGATAAGATCACGTTTTTGTTACTTTTTGTTGCGTTACGTTTTTGAATCGTCAAAAAACGATGGGTGGCCTCACTAAAAGTGGCATAACTTTGTTCTGTTTGAAATATATTGATGAATTCTGGCCATCATGTGTAGGCCTAAATATGAAATTGTCTATAGGCCTGCAAAATTTCATTTCGAAATTCTTACTTTTGGACATGATATTGGCAAAAAACCTAGGATGTCTTTATTTTGGTCCACCCTGTATATGTGTGTGTCTGCGTTGTTTGTTTGTGTGTGTGTGTGTGCGCGCGTGCGTGTGCTTGCGTGCGTGTCACGGTGTGTGTGTGATCGATTGCGTGCTGATCTGTCAATCAACTGTCAACCGTTATACGACAGAAATTTGATTTCGAATTCCTGTTCCACCTGCGCTCCCTTTCCAACTCAGCCATAACGAGTACATCGATTGCACACTGACGATGAAACGGTGAGGGAGAGGCCTGGCCACTCACTCCAGTCATCTCCCAACCTTCTATTGTCATCTCGTTGATTTCATGTCCTGACCGGACCAGTTACCTGTAAATACCTGTCTAACTCCTACGTGTCGGTCTGTCTGTCTGTCTGTCTGTCTGTCTGTCTGTCTGTCTGTCTATCTGCCTGTTCGCCTCTGTCTTCCTCTCCCTACAGGGACGCTATTCTTCTGCGCCCCTTGATGGTCTTCTCCCTTTACGCTTTTCCTGCAGCTAGTGCACTTCCTTAAATCCGCTTACCTCGTTTCCCATTACTAATCTATCTCCGGTTGACTTATATATTATTTAGAAGAGGGTAGACAGGGGCAAGTGAGGAAATGAGGTGAGGGGAGATTGGGGCAACGACGTGTCCATAAATATTTCCCGCACTTGCCGCCGGGTCCTGTAAAGCAAGTCATAAAAGCGTCGCCCAGATTACGATTTAGAATGCAGGAGTCAATTTCATTCCAATTGCTTTCGTTGTCTATCTGTCTATCTATCTGTCTGTCTGTTTACTTGTCTGTCTGTCTGACCACGTACCCCTTTCTTTCGCTATTACCGTTTTGATTTGCCTGCGGTCTCGGTCTCTTTATATCTATATCTTTCTATATTTTTGCTCTTCTTCTTTTATATTCCTTTTTCTCCTTCTCTCTATACTTTCTCCGCTTCTCTCACTTCCTCTCATCTTCCTAAGCTTTTTCATTGTCTTTATCGCTTTGTCTCGTTCTCTCCGTCTCTGTTACTGTAGTATAGCCTATCTCTCATACTTTTTGTTTCAACTTCTGCATGTCTGTCTCTGTCTCTTTCTCTGTCTCCGTCTCCGCATCTGTCTTTGCCTGTCTGTCTATTTGATTCTGTCCTCCTTCTTCCTCCTCTGTCTGTCTGTCTGTCTGTCTGTCTGTCTGTCTGTCTCTCTTTTCTAACGCTGTCTCGAATCTTTGGTCATTTCTATTCACAGTTGCAACTCAAATATGTCATCTGCTCCCAGCTGAATGAAGCTTTACGCCTTCATTATGATTTGCATCTGACGCCGCATCGGACAACTTAGCCGCTTTCAGCCGCTTTCTCCTCCTCCTCCTCCTCCTCCTCCTCTTCTTCCTCCTCCTCTTCCTTCTCCTCTTCTTTTTCCTTCACCTTTTCCTCCTCTACTTCTTCCTTCTCCTGTTCTTCCTACTCCTTATCCTCTTCCTCCTCCTCTTCTTCCTCCTCCTCCTCCCCATCCTGTATCGTGTTCTTCGTTCTATTTATTTCTGTCATCTTCCTACACTTCATCTTTATCCTATTTTCATCTTTTTTCATCTCTTGCCTCTCCTTCCCATTCTCGTTCTCTTCCACTACTTCTACGTCTCCAATTCTCTTTTCTACCTCCTGTTTCGCCTTCCCATTTTCTTCTTTCACTCTCTCTCCCCTGCCCTCCACTCTTCTCCGCACCCAGCCTCTTCCCTTCCTCTTCTGTCCTTCTTCCCTCTCCCCCTCCCATCTTTGTCTCTTCTTCTCCTCCTCCTCCTCCTCTTCCTCCTTCTTCTCCTTCTCCTTCTCCTCTTTCTCCTTCTCCTCCTCCTCTTTCTCCTTCTCCTCCTTCTTCTTCTCCTCTTTCTCCTTCTCCCCTTCCTCCTTCTCCTCCTCCTCCTCCTCCTCCTCCTTCTCCTTCTCCTCCTCCTCCTCCTCCTCCTCCTCCTCCTCCTCCTCATTCATCATCATCGTCATCATCGTCGTCGTCGTCGTCATCATCATCTTCTTCTTCTTCCTCTTCTACTTCGTTCTCTGTTTGCGCTGTCGGTTCCTTTGTTCTCATCTTCTTTCTCATGTTTCTAATTTCCTGTCTTCCGCCTCTTCCGGTTCTCCCGCGATTAGAATCGCCACCAATCAGTCGTCGTCAATAGCCGGCCATCGATACGCGACTCCACAGTCGCTTCGTCTTCTCAATGAAGTCTCTTGCCGCCTCCATCCATCCATAGTCCGCTCGATGACGTACAACACAGTGACACCTCCTCCTCCTCCTCCTCCATCTCCATATTCTTCTTCTTCGTCTTCATCTGTTTTTTCATCTGTTTTCCCTCTTCCCGCTTCTCTCCTCATCCCTCTCCAAATCCTCAGGTTCCGGTTCCTTCACTCCTCTTCTTGTTCCTCCTCCTTCTCCCTCATATTTTTTCTTCCTCTTCTCCTCCTCATCACTTTCCTCTTGCTCCTTCTCCTTGCTCTTTTCTAGTTCCTGCTGTTTTGTTCTTATTCCTCATTTCGTTCTTCTTTTTCATTTTGTTCTTACTCCTCATTTTGTTCCTCCTCTTTTCGTTTTCCCCCTTCTTTTCCCCCTCTTTTCCCCATCTTCTTTCTCATCCTTCTCCTCTTTCTTCTTGTTCTGCTTCTTCTCTTTATCAACCCCATAACCCTCCATCCTTCCTCGTACTGCCTCTCATCCCCCATTCCTTCTCCTCTTCACCTCTTTCTCATCCCGCTCCTCTTCCTCCTTCTTCCACTCCTTCTTTTCCTCATCCCCATAATTCTCCTTCCTTCCTTCCTCATTCTGCCCCTTGTCTTTCTCTCTTCCTCCTCCCCCATGCTCCATACTGACCTCTTGCGAACGAAGCGTGACCGAAGTCCCTCTGCCGAATGACGCGTTAACTATTTTGCGCTATCTACGATAATAATTCTCTATCTTCGAGAATAAAAACGTCTCGCGTGTCTACATGATGAGAAACTGACAATCACATCGGGCAGGATAAGAACATCGAATACAGACTAATGCTTTTATCGAGTCTCCTCCGATCCTTAGATAGCCAATTCATTCGTTTTATCCTGCTTCGTGTTGAGACGGTAGAACTACAAATGAATAAAATGTCTTGTAAAAAACGATATTTTCGCAAACTCATTGCCCCCGTCAAAAATGATCATAGCGAGAGTCGTTGATCGAACGAATACAGCGGACTTGGTAGGACATTGAGAAAGTCCTTCACTCTTGACCAGTTAGCACCAGTCAACGTCATTTGACAAAGACAACAATCAAGGCTAATAATATTGACGAGGCCACCAGACAAGGGTAATTGACAAGACCACCAGACAATGGTAATTGACAATGACAAGGCCCGAAGACAAGGCCATTTGGCAGGACCAGCATATAATGGTAATTGACAAGGACACCATCAGACAATCCATGCATCTGACAAGTCGCGAGATTCAACCTATTCACATACACTTAGTAAAAACATGGTCTATAATAATTGCAGGCGGCGGGTCATGATTATTTTCCCTGCAGATTCAGACCAACCGTCAGACGATTATAAGGCGGGTGGTACTTAGAGATGAAACGGTGTGAAGAATCGAGACGGGACTTGCGAAGAAGAAGAAGCGGTGCTTTCATCATGACGGAAGATGATGAATGGAGTGGGGGAGCTGCGATGAGATGAGTCATTGGTTGTCTTCGGCATATGGATGTTGATGGACAACTGAGGATGCTTTGATGATTGAGCGGAGTGAAGTTGTTTAGAGGATGAACGAAAGAAGCTTAAAAACAGAACACGTGCTTCAGAACAAATATATTACGAAGCTGTACTCTATTTAAACGGCTTCCATGACGATAAGATACTGGAAAAACCTCCTCCGCCGCTGCTTGCACTTTGACCGCGCCAGTCCCAGGCGAGATAAAGGAGGAGGACGTCTCTAATTATCTTTGTTAAACTGAATCAACCATTCTGCAGCAAATCGTATCCAGAGGTCTTATTTGCGGAGTTTTGGCTTCAAGTCCGCCTTATCCATCATTATAAACCTTAAAACAGGTGTGTAATAAGTTTTTCTTATAGAACAAATATAAACTTAAAAGAGGTGTGTTACAAGTAGAACAGCCACTATACTGGAACTCTGTCACTGCGCTCGGCGCCCTGCTTCCAATCAGTGCCAGTCCCAGTCCTGAATAAAAGAGGAGGGCGACGCTAATGATCTTTGTTAGCACACAGTGTCTTTATACTGAAACAACATAACCTAAGATGCTGAGGAGATGAACGTATGTATGTTTGCTAAAACATTACATATTATATACCGCCTTTTGCGTAACGCATCATAAATAGGAGTTTGCTCTTGCAGTCACAGTATTTACTACTCTTGTCAGTGAATGTGTCTTCTTATCCTAAGCCGTGCTATTACGTTATATGCACAGATTTTACGCACGCGATGTTTAGAGGTCACGATTGATCATGCAGTAAAAATGATCGCCATTAAAGTCTTTCTATTAACCGACTCAATGCGATTTGCTTGGTTTGCCCGTCTCCATCGCACGTCGAAGCCATAACGCACGGCGCCAGGGTCGTGATTGCTGTCACGCTGCATCAAACTCAATCAAATGACATGGCTTTGATGATCGCT
The DNA here is from genome assembly GCA_949752735.1 of Lumbricus terrestris. Classification (NCBI taxonomy): domain Eukaryota; kingdom Metazoa; phylum Annelida; class Clitellata; order Crassiclitellata; family Lumbricidae; genus Lumbricus; species Lumbricus terrestris. Next base: position 33,425,070 of record OX457052.1, read on the forward strand.
CATCTGATTGGCTGATAGTAGGAAGGAGGAGGAAGAACAGGGGAGGAGGAAGAGGAGGAGGAGGAGGAAGAGGAGGAGGAAGAGGAGGAGGAAGACGAGAAGGAGAAGGAGGACGAGGAGGAGGAAGAGGAGGAGGTGGAGGAAGATGAGGAGGGGAGGAGGAGGAAGTGGAGGAGGAGGAAGTGGAGGAGGAAGGAGGAAGAGCTGGAGGAGGAGGAAGAAGAGGAGGAGGAGGAGAAAGAGGAGGAAGAGGAGGACGAGGAAAGGAGGAGGAAGATGAGGAGGAGGAGGAGGAATAGAAGGAGAAGGAGGAAGAGGAGGAAGTGGAGGAGGAGGAGGAGGAATAGAAGGAGGAGGAGGAAGAAGAAGAGGAGGAGGAGGAAGGGAGGAGGAAGAAGAGAAGGAGGAGGAAGAGAAGGAGGGAAAAGGAGGAAGAGGAGAAGGAGGAGGAGGAAGAAGAGGAAGAGGGGAGGAGGAGGAGAAAGAAGAGGAAGAGGGGAGGAGGAGGAGAAAGAGGGAGAAGAGGAAGAAGAGGAGGAGGAAGAAGGAGGAGGAGGAGGGGAGGAGAAAGAGGAGGAGGAGGAGGAAGAAGAGGAAGAGGACGAGGACGAGGGCGAGGACGAAGGAGGAGGAGGAAGAGGAGAAAGAGGAGAAAGTGGGCGGACGAAGAAGAAAACCAAGCGGAGTATGTAGTAATAAAATGGAGAAAGGAAGGGGAGGAGGACAAGGAAGAGAAAGAAGAAGAGTAGGAGGAGGAGGAATAGGAGGAAAAGGAGTATACAAGGAGTGAGTCTCGGATGTAGATTCATCTCATAAATCATCCATGATGACGTCAGAAGTATGCATGTGTAATAATATTCAGTACACATAATGGCGTCGCTCGTAGTTTCTCTTAATTAATTCCCGACGAAAATGAGAAAACTCCTTTTATTAAGCGAATCGACGAACCTCCTTCGGATGGCACTACAACAATCACCACGGAAACGAATCGATAAAAGGCGGGAAAACTTAGATTGTTTGCATAAAACATACCAACGAAGGAGACGCATGAAGATGAGAAAAGCTTTTATTAATCATAATCAATTGAATATGTGTGTGTCTGTGTGTCCGTGTGTATGTCGGCGTGTCTGTGTTTGTGTTTGCGTGCTTATGCTTGTATGCGCGTCTCTGTGTGCGTGAATGCATATGTATGTGTTTGCGTTTGCATGTGCATTTGTGTACGTTTGCGTGTGTTTGTGTATGCGTGTGTATGCGTGTGTTTGTGTATGCGTGTGTTTGTGTATGCGTGTGTATGTGCCTGCGCGTATGTTTGTTAGTGTGTTCGTATATTTGGCTGTGCGCATGTATCCTTGTGTGCTTGTGTGTGCGCGTTTGTTTGTGTTTATGTTCGTATATGTGCGTGTTTGTGTATGTGTGCGTGTGTTTGTGTATGTGTGTATGTGTGTGCGCGCGTAGTTGTGTCTGTAGGCCTATAGCATAATAATAATTGTGTTACATGGTGCTATTCCAGAAAATGTTCTTTTTGCTTCTGCACTCTGCTTGTTATCAAATAAAAGAATGCTGCGCTTAGGCGCCTGTACAGTGTACATGTCCTGTTCAGTGTACATTGCAGTGTACACTGTGCAGCTGCTCTCTAAACCGGATTGCTTTTCTCCACCAGAAACATCCAATTAGGTCCGTCTTGAAAGTTCTGTCTCTGCGGACCATCATTTATATACCGTCTTTTCTTCTTCGTCCTCTCAATGCGACATCGTCCTCGAATGTGCCCCGGTCGAGGCGCCAGGAGCCGAACAGGAACACGACCGAGCCTCATTCAGCGACATCCTCCTAACTATCGCTGCTTCCCCATGGGTCGAGATCGTGAGCAACATAAAGCCATCCGGGTTCTTAACACCCTTGGAGAGGGTAGGGGAGTAATTGAGTCGCGAAGATTAGAAGCCGTCGAACGTGTTGCCCCGTTTATTATATGGCGCGTGGTCATCTTGACAATACGAGTGCGGGTGGAGTCACCCCATGAAATAATTGAGGTGTTCTTACCCCATGCATGCCGTGATTGAGGTGGTTTCATCACCATGCAGTGAGTGAGGCGGTGTCACACCATGCAGTGAGTGAGGTAGTCTTACCCTATGCAGTGATCGAGGTGGCGTCACCTTATGCAGTGAGAGAATTGGTGTAACCTTATGCAGTTAGTGAGTTGGTGTAACCAGGATTTTTTTTAACGTGCAGTTGTACACAAAATGTGCAGTTCTAAATGGATTTGTGCAGCTGTAAAAGCACTTCTGTCGCAAGTTCTGTGCAGTTAAAACTAGCAAAAAGGTCATTGTCATCCGACTGGAAGTATTTTACCATGGGGGATGGAAAGGGAAAGAAGGGAAAAAGAAAGGGCAATCCAGAGATAAGGAGAAGCCATTGGGGTTTTAACATTTTAGTCGTAGTCGTGTAGTATTATAGTAGTGACTCCAGGTTAACGAGGACACTGTGCCATGACAAAGATCATTAGCGTCACGCCCCTCCTTTATCCTTGCTTGGGACTGGCATTGTGTGAGCGCAAACAGTGGTGAGGTTTCACGGTCATGTTGACAGCGCTTATAAGTTCAACACAATGCAGTGACCTTGCTATAGTCATTTTAAAGGCGCTATACAATCTCTCACTGACACATGCAATAATTGCGGTAGTTATTGCCTAGTTGTGTGCTCTGTTCAATGTTCATGCTAGTCACGACTGGTGTTATTACAGGCGATTGACGGCCATCGGTGTTTTTCAGCGGATAGGAAACTTCTAGACCAAGTTCTATAGAACATATATAAATAATATCTGCATTAGAAACGAGGCTGATGAATGGATCCAATATACATGTATATATACATGGTACATATTTATATAAATTATATATATATATATATACATATATATTGAATGACCTGATCGATTGAGCAAATAAACAGAGAGAGACCCAGCCAGACAGTTACAGAGGCAGATAGAGAGACAGACAGACAAGACAGACAGACAGACAGACATAACAGACAGAGAGAGACTGAAAGAGAAAATGCCATGGATACAGAAAGACAGAAAGAGTCAGAGAGAGAGAGAGAGAGAGAGAGATAGAGATAGAGAGAGAGAGAGAGAGAGAGAGAGAGAGAGAGAGAGAGAGAGAGAGAGAGAGAGAGAGAGAGAGAGAGAGAGAGAGAGAGAGAGAGAGAGAGAGAGAGAGAGAGAGAGAGAGAGAGAGAGAGAGAGAGAGAGAGAGAGAGAGAGAGAGAGAGAGAGAGAGAGAGAGAGAGAGAGAGAGAGAGAGAGAGAGAGAGAGAGAGAGAGAGAGAGAGGGAGAGAATCACAGAGACAGATAGACAGACAGACAGACAGAGACAGATAGACAGACAGACAGACATAACAGACAGAGAGAGAGACTGAAAGAGAAAATGCCATGGATACAGAAAGAAAGACAGAAGGAGTCAGAGACAGACAGGCAGACAAGCAGACAGACAGAGACAGCCAGCCAGCGAGACAGATAGAGACAGAGACAGAGACAGAGACAGAGACAGACACAGACAGACAGAAAGAGATATTCATGCATAAGTTACGTGTGTGTTAATTTATGTCTAGACCATAATGTACATGCGCATAAATAAAAATAGTTACTGTATGCATATACAATGATATACTCAAATGTTATTAGTGATATTATTTTTGATATTCTGTCTGCACGTGTGTTGCTGTGTGCGTGTGTGTTTGTGCAGCAGATTGTCGCCGATCATAGCCAATCTCTTTCTCTCTCTTGACGTCGCCCCGTGCATGCCATGGCTGCAAGCGGAAGCGTTGAGCACCGACGTCGTTCAAGAGACGACGATGATACGTCGACCGAGTTGTAAGCAGAGCCATGATGGTGACTGCAGAAGCATCGCTGCATCGGTGGATACGCACACCCCGTGCTTTAGTTGAATGGCTCGCATGCTGCCATTGATCAGTTTCTTCGTCGATATCATCGGGAATTATTATTGTACCGTGGAATCCACAGGTAATACTATGACGACAGATTTTAATTGCTAAAGATTTTAATTGCTATAATTATAATTATAGGCCTACGTGTATATTAGACCCATTCCTCAGCCTCGTTTCTACTGCATATATTATTATTTATTACAAATTCTATATTTTAATTGATAATCTCTGTGAAATAGTAACACTCAATTGCTTACCGCTTCAAGAAAGACCCAGCAAGAGTGGATAGGAGTTTTGAGTTTGGAAGTCGAAGTCTGATGATTTTTACGTCTGGTTTAGACTCTCTGTGGTTGGCTTTTTAAACGCAGAATCTAATTAACGGCCGCTTAGTTTTGACCATAATTATTACATGCGTAGGGAGGGGAGGGGTAACCGGATTTAGGTGATTTGTGTACGGGTGCGTGTGGCGGGAAGGGGTTTGGCAAAATAAATTTATAATTACATGTATGACGTCCACATAATCAGCTTATTTAGGCTTACAGCTCTGTGTTATCATAAAAATTGTGATCACCCGATGCCATTAAAATGGTCCATTATTATGATTGCATGAGAATTAAATTCTGTTCAGATCTTGACAGTAAACGAAAACATTTGACAAATAATTTTAGCCTTAAAATATTGTGATGCTTAAGAAAATAAATAATGACCACAGAATACGGCAAAAATAAATGTTCCATGAATGAATTTAGTTAATCAAGTTTTATAAGGGATGGAGGCAGAGAAGTTTATTTATACAGAGGAGTATCCCACGTAAATGTGACGTAATGTGCGAGATGCAACAGGGAGGGAGAGGATCGAGTACACAATTTTTTTAATTATACGTGTTATATATATATATATATATATATATATATATATATATATATACGCTCGTTTAATAAAGCTAGACGGATCAGGGGCGTAGCCAGGAAATTATGATTGGGGGGGGTTGTTTTTTACCTGGCCGGATGCCCTTTCTGACACCAACCCATCAGAATTACAGCAAATAAAAAGGGAATAAAGTAAGAAAAACAATTGTTACTACAAGTAATTGTTTTGTGTTTTCTTATTGAGGTGGACAAATAACCTTTAAAAAGCTTTTTCCCTAGATCAATGGCGGGTTTAACCCCCGAAACCCCTCCTTGTTTACACCGCTAAGCCAGAGAGTGGGTAAGAAGCGTGACCGACTTCATTTCCTCAGCCTCGGCATATGAGTCAATGCACTCATTGTATCCGTCTTGACCAGGTTCGCATGTTAAGCAGAAAAATCTGTTATTAGATTCAAACCCTGAACTTCCGATCAATCGTTCGTCACTCTAACCACTGGACCGTTGTGCGTGTCATGTATTAATTATGCACTCACGGATCGTCCGTTTAAATGGTTCTTGACAAAGGTGTTAATGACCTATCGACAGATAACACCTCATCGGTGCTAATGCTTTAGCACTGGTGTTAATTAGCTTCGCACGCAAGTCAACATCGTGATTAATTATCTGTGAAAATTTTGGTAAATATGTATATATATTTATGTATGTGTATGTATATAGATCTACGAACTCATGCTCAATTCTTATGCATGCATGGAGGCATGTATGAATGTATGTATGTATGTATGAATGTATGTATGTATGTATGTATGTATGAATGTATGTATGTATGTATGAATGTATGTATGTATGTATGTATGAATGTATGTATGTATGTATGTATGTATGTATGTATGTATGTATGTATGTATGTATGTATGTATGTATGTATGTATGTATGTATGTATGTATGTATGTATGTATGTATGTATGTATGTATGTATGTATGTATGTATGTATGTATGTATGTATGCATGCATGCATGTATGTATGTATGTATGTATGTATGAATGTATGTATGTATGTATGAATGTATGTATGTATGTATGAATGTATGTATGTATGTATGAATGTATGTATGTATGTATGAATGTATGTATGTATGTATGTATGTATGTATGTATGTATGTATGTATGTATGTATGTATGTATGTATGTATGTATGTATGTATGTATGCATGCATGTATGTATGTATGTATGTATGTATGTACATGTATGTATGTATGTGCGTACGTACATACGTACGTACGTATGTATGTATGTATGTATGTATGTATGTATGTATGTATGTATGTATGTATGTATGTATGTATGTATGTATGTATGTATGTATGTATGTATGTATGTATGTATGTATGTAGGCTATGTATGTATGTCCGGAGCGCCCAAGCAATTGCGAGTCAAGGACCTGCTCAAGGTCCCCACGCGGTGACTTGAGGTGGATTCGAACCTCGAACCTTCCGGCTCCAAGGCAACGATGCCACCACTACACCACCGCGCCCCATGCATGCGTGTATGTTTGTATGTACAATATTGTACATAATTAGCTTTCGTGCGTATTCATAACGTATACTCTCAGCTTCTAAGTCATATGCAATATCGAAAGCGGCGACGCACCTGTAAGCCCGTCTTTTCATGAAAACAAGTGCATGCACGCGAGGCTTTATGCAGCTTACATTGAGCTTACAATCGACTTACATTAGGCTTACATTGGGCTTGCGTTGGGCTTGCATAAAACTGCCGTCATTGACGACGTGCCTAGACCTATGACGCGTACACTACTGTTTGCAGCCGCCGTTTACCGCGTTATTTTGTTATTGTTGGTGTTGTTAATGCTCATTTCTTGCTCCTATTGTTGCATTGGTGTATTGTGGAAGAAACAAAGGAATTAATATACATAGGTAGAGGCTGTCATTGTTCTCTGACCTATATAAAAGTACACGGTGAATGCTATAACTGCTTTCTCTGGTTCATGTATTATGTATTAGATGAGAAGCTTTGGTGCGCTAAAAGCCAAGACGTATTGAAATAAGTATAATATTCAGAAGGTCGTGCTGCAGTATGAGACTGTGGTGGGTATACCTCTGGGAAATAGTACAAGTCAAGTCTCTTTGACTAAAGCGACTGAACATAACACCCAGAGACAGACAGGCAGAAGGCAGACAGACAGATAAGCGGACGGACAGACAGACATATAGACATAAATACTGACAGACAGACCCCGATAGAGAGTTAGAGAATAATTATAGGAGTCAGTAATCCATAGAGAATGAAGGACAGAGAGACAACAGAGATAGATCGAGAGAAACCATTGATACAGAGATAGACACACATAGATAAGAGAGAAAGAGAGAGAGAGACACACACACACACACCCCCACACCCCCACACACCCACATACACATGTAGGTGGAGTGAGGACATACAGGTGTACGACTAGGAATGAGATAGTGATATATTATATATATTATATATATATATATTGTATATATATATATATATATATTATATATACTGCCATAATTATGTGCCACTAAAAACGGCAACTGCGTAGTTGCCATAGACAACCGTGCACATTTCTACAGCAGCAAGATGAGTAATTACTATTAATTGTTTTGATGTAATTAAAACACATCCTGCGGAGACCGTGACATAAGAACGACGCAATTACTGCTGTAAATAGATATTCGTGGATATATTATTATTTCATATAGCTCCTGTAAAGAGAAACGTCGGCCCCGCTGCTCTGACTCTTTATTAAGACTTTGGATGTGTGTAGAAGAGAAATTTAATCAGCCGCTGATTAAAGAATATCGTATACGCTAAAGAGAATCATGTTTCATTACAGAGTTTCTGATAATGGTTGACGACCGATTGGCGTTCAGTTGCCCATTCCGGATTGCTGACCTGCTTTTTTCTGATTCCGATTGATTTTTAATTTACAAAGATGTGATACAGATGAACCAAATTATTATAAACAAATGTATAATGCATATTTAATGAGTAACCGCAGAATTTAAAGATTAGGTTAGACTATAAGTCTCTATCCAATCTATAAAAACAAATACAATGTCTTTTTCAAGGCCGTAGGTTATGATTATTAGCTAACGGGTGCTTTTTAAATAAAATCCTGGCTACGGCCTTGGTCCTTTTATTGGTTACCGTAGATTAGGTCGCATAAACAGGTTTCTATTTTTTCAAATTTTTTGATTGATGAAAAAAGGAAAAAGAAATTGTTTTTGGTTAAATTATTACTTTTGGTATAGTTGGGTCCGTACAAGGGCGGGTACAGAAATTTTCGAAGGGGGGGGCAAAGTCCTACAGAACCATACTCATGGGGGGGCACGTCTACTTTCCGAGCAAAATATATAGCTGGTCAAAAATAAAGAAATTTTTAAATGGCAGTTGCCATGGCCGGATTGGCCCCCTGGATCCGCCTCTGGGTCCGTAGTACTGAACTGCATGTGCCCATTCCAGTTAATCGGTTTAAATGCAAAATCTGGAATCAGCCGATTTCCAATTTAGGAATCGGTCACACTCCAGTTCCCGGCGTGTTTCTTTGAGTTTATTCCAAAAATTCTACATGTTCTTTAATGCTCATCTAACTGCTTCTGTGTGATGCTGAGTATTTTGGACAATTATACTCCTGCGTGTTCATTCGTGATCACTTAAGTGTTTCCGCGTGCCCCTGATTCTCTCTGGGTGTTCCTGGGTGCTCAAAGATATTCATGAGTGTTCCAAGGTGTTTAGTGTTATTCCTACTTATTCTCGGCGCCACGATGATAGGTCGCGGCGGGTCATTATTTTGACGGACTTCTATTTTACTCTTGACCTGCCTTGTGACCTGCCTATAAATCTTTGGAACTTTTAATATCTTCGTTTCATTTAATTTATTATACCTGCTGAATAACTCCCATATAAGACCTAAAATGATCCGCTGAAAAAGCAGAGCGTATGCTTCTTAGGAACCCTAAGAAGCATACGCCGTGCTGATGAACGGTTGTAAATCGGTTGTTTACGGGCGAATGCTTTCCTGACTTCTCATAAGTTACAATACGCCAAGGGCGGATACAGAAATTTTCGAAGGGGTGGGGTCAAAATTTTCGATCTTAGGACTTGAAACAAGGATAAATTTTCGTCTTGGTTCCCGAAAAATCTGATGACCTTTTTTTAGTCATTTGTCTCGAATTTCAAGAAAAAGATACCATTTTATCCGGCAAAATAGTTGATGACCTTTTTTAATGTGGGCCTCGTGGGCGTGGTATTGACCTGCAGCACTACTCATGGGGGCCTCAACTTTCCGAGCCAAAATAGCTGGTAAAAAATAAAGAAATTTCTAAATTGGGGAGGGGATGGCCGGATCGGCCCCTTGGATCCGCCCCTGCAATAGGCCTACACTTCGATGCACTTTTCTCGCTTCAATCCCACACAAATTCTGGACCACCAACTGCTCTGCGAATCGATTCATGATGGTAGTTCTCCTGTTGCCTCCAAATTAAAGCGACCCAATGCTCCAGAAAACAGACAACTAACTCTTCGCGGAACCGCTTCCTGTTTTTCTCATAATGTCTGCCACTCACTGAAGACTGCGACGCCTTCTTTAATATTTCATCGTTCGCGCCAAACGAGCCGCGTCACCTCCGCTCCATTAAACCTCATAACTCCGCCAAATTCTTGCGCCGCTGATGCAAATGCAAATGATCGTAATCGTTCTTAAAAGCTCTGCGCCGGGCGTCAGTTTATTCATGAGCGCTGCGGCGTGTCGTCGGTATTGATATGGAAATTGCATATTCGCGTACGGTCACTTCAATGGGGGACTAATCAGAGGCGCTCCCAACCTTCTAGCACAATGAAATCATGGACAAATTGGTCCTCAATCATTTGTGGAATAGAAGCAGAAAGAGGTTGAGGAGTCCATGTCGCACGTTCTTAGGCATGAAAGCCAAAGCTCAGTCTAGACCATTCAGCATTAAAAGGCAGTTGATTATTTTGCACGTGATCGTAAACACGAATATCCACATATTGTGATATATTACACACATTATATTCTAGCAATAATGTGTGATTTTGTGTATTTAGGTGAAGTAGAGGCTGCACATAAATTCAGCGTGTTACACAGTTACACATTGCTTCACTACTTGTAATCGGATTATGAAACAATCACATTAAACTGCAACTAGATCCGGCCTTCTCTGTCACTCTGTCTGTCCCACTGTCTGCTCGTCTGTCTGTCTGTGTGTCTGTCTGTCCCACTGTCTGTGTGTGTTTCTCCTTGCTTGCCTGTCCATCATTCTGGCTTTCTCTCTTTCGCTCTATTTATTTTGTCGTAGCGTTGCTCTAGATATCATTGCATGTATGGCTGCAGCATCAGAAATTAACCTTCAAGGAATAAGACACATTCTATATACATATGAAATCTGTATAGCATATATAATATTAAACTACACAAATACATGCATATAATATATATATATATATATATGCATATATGATAATAAAACTTTAAAAGCATATATTATCCTATTATTATTATATAACATTCATAACTTGCTTGACACTGTTACTATCAGCTGCCTCAGCTTCGCACAATTGCTCGTTCACTAAGTCTAACGTCTAGTGCTGTCACAGTGTCACCACTCTATCTAGTCCATTCTTTCATTACGTCCTGTCTTGACTATTGCTCGTCACTCTACTCTGGTCTTCCATCCAATCGAGTAATGTGCTTAAACCGAGTCTTGCGCTCTGCAGCACGTTTAATTGGACAAATCCCTAAATTTGATCATGTATCCAGCTATATGCTGGAGACATTACACTGGCTTCCTACTCGGAAGCGCATAGAATATAGATAGGATCGCTGCCCTAGTCAGGCAATGCCAGCCTGGAATTGCCCCAGACTACATGCGAGGGCTCAGTTGCTCCACGGTTAGTCAACTAAAATCAAGGCCACCATCCCCTCCGTTCTGCACAGAAGGGATTGCTTGGTTCCATTTGCACGAACTGCAACGATGCAGCATAGAGTCTTTTCTGTGATCGGCCCAGTTGTCTGGAATGGAGTCCCACAGCTACGTCTGCTTCCTGGGGTTCTTGATTGCTGATTTTTTTAAAAGTCAAAACTCAATTTTTTTCCATGCTATGGAGTCGGGAGCGCCTCTGAGCAGTCCCCTTGAAAAAGCGCTATATTAATTCTGGAATGAATGGAATGAATAACATTCATGTATATATATGTATATGTATATATATATATATATATATATTAATACACAAATACACAGAGGCTGATATATATGTAAATATATATATATATATAATATATATATATATATAGGCCTATATCCGTACACACACACACACGATAAGTGACTCAAGTGGCGTGATTAAGATGGTCGCATGCATGTATCCTCGCGTGTCAATTTCGATCAATTAGTTGGTCACATGTGGAGCTAACCGGATAATTTCCGTTCATTCCGACTTCTGACGTGACCCGGTTTTCTCTCGTGTATAGTACCGTAATAATTATTATTTTTCTCTTCTGCGGTTGCTTACGGTGGTCTAAAAAAGAATGTACTCTAACGATTAGACCGACGATCGAGCTCTCCCCCCCCCGCGTGCGATTGGACTCGTCAATTGTAATGGATTGCAGGACACTACCTCGGTAGAGTCAAACTATATTTTAGGGGCCAAATTAACTATTGAGTAATTCTGATTGTTGAACACCACTATGATTTGATCAAGATGCAGCAGTAATAGCAGTTGATTCAGATTAGAGCAGGGGTTCTCAAACTTTATTTTTATTGCACCCCCAAGTAAAAATATCGAATGATGGCGTACCCCCACCCCCAGCAAAGTCAGATCAGAAACAAAATGCCATTGTGGTGTCCTCTTGCAGTGACAACTAAAAGTCCATTTAATAATTGGTGACATGTTTAATAGAGTCTAGGCCTAAGCCCCTGTAAAGGGAGTAAATTTTAATTTTGAATCATATAACCTTATCAGCAATTTTAAAGTGTAAATTTGTTCGATAACCCCTGTAACAAAGAGGAAAGAGCCAGCCTATTAGTGCTGTGCACAGGCTTGTTCGGACTAGCACAGATTTACAATATCTGGTTTAATATTTGCCAATTTCAAAGCAAATTTACCCCATGTTTGAAAAACAAACATGGGGTAAATTTGCGTTGAAATTGAGAATTATTAAACCAAGAATTTTTAACAGTTTCACCCAGATGACGTGCTGAAAGGAATCACAAAATTTTAAGCTTGACCAAAAATTAATCATTTGGGCAATAATTCAGCTATCTGTATTTGAACTCTATTATACTATATGGTCTGAGATATTCTGGCTTTGGTACTTTCAGCCATTTATACATTAGGCCTATGTGTTTCAAAATTATAGTAATAGACCTAAACATAAATATGCTGCATGCACTGCATTGCATGTGAGTCTATTTATATGATGTGAAAGAAAGAAATGACGATGCTGTTATATGTTGCAACGCTAAAAATCACTGCTAATAAAAGAAAGATGGACACAAAGTCCATAAACTGAAAGAAAATTTATATTTCTGGAATTTTTCGCGTACCCCTTACCGGCGCCTGGCGTACCCCTGGGGGTATGCGTACCACAGTTTGAGAACCCCTGGATTAGAGCATGTCTTCACAGCAGGGAGACATAAGGAAATCAATCCAAACTGCAGCAACACAAAGGGAGCACCCATGGGCGGAGACCTGAGCGGAGACTTGGGGGGGAGGGCCGAAGGGGACGGAAAGACGCGAGATTTTTTGACGGACGAACGGCGCTGAGTGTCGCCGAAAAATTTCCACCTTTTACAGGCCAAAATTTCTGACGACCTTTTTTTAGTCATCCGGTAAATCGACGAAATTTTCTATTTTCGCCGCCAAAAAAGTTGATGACCTTTTTTAGTCGTGACGCTCAACGATTGGGGGGACAATTGCATGGGCCGTCCTCCGAAACACCTCCATTGGGGGGACCGTCCCTCTGTCCCCCTAGGTCTCCGCCCATGGGAGCACCCTTGAAAGAAGTTGAAGAATAATTATTTCCATTTCAGTTATGAGCATCTATTAGTCATTTGTGTATAGGTTCATTTTAAATCGGTTTATATTAGGGGGGTGTGTTAAGGCTTTGTGGCAAACTGTTCCATAATATCCCTTCCATCTACGAGAGAGAGAAAGAGAGAGAAAGAGAGAGAGAGAGAGAGAGAGAGAGAGAGAGAGAGAGAGAGAGAGAGAGAGAGAGAGAGAGAGAGAGCGAGAGAGAGAGAGAGAGCGAGAGAGAGAGAGAGAGAGAGAGAGGAGAGAGAGGAGAGAGAGGAGAGAGAGGAGAGAGAGGAGAGAGAGGAGAGAGGAGAGAGAGAGAGAGAGAGGAGAGAGAGGAGAGAGAGGAGAGAGAGAGGAGAGAGAGGAGAGAGAGGAGAGAGAGGAGAGAGAAAGAGAGAGAGAGAGAGAGAGAGAGAGAGAAAGAGAGAGAGAAAGACAGACAGACAGACAGACAGAGACAGAGAGACAGAGAGAGACAGAGACAGAGAGAGTGAATGAGTTAGAGAGACAGAGACAGAGAGAAAGAGAGACAGAGAGAAAGAGAGTTAGACAGGCAAACAGACAGAGAACTAGAGAGAGAGAGAGAGAGAGAGAGAGAGAGAGAGAGAGAGAGAGAGAGAGAGAGAGAGAGAGAGAGAGAGAGAGAGAGAGAGAGAGAGAGAGAGAGAGAGAGAGAGAGAGAGAGAGGCTGCTGATTGCTGAATGGTGCATGTTGGCATTCGTGTGTTGCGAGCCACCTTTCGTCTGTCTTCGTTCCCCTTCTTGACTTTGTGTAGAATGTACTAACCATTGCACTAGCCAGAACTGTAACCTAGACCTTAACCCTAACCATGCACGAGCTTAATCCTAGCCCTAGCCTAACCCTAACCGAGTCCATAACCATAGCCCTAGCCAAACCTCTAACCCTTTAACCATAACCTTGATCTAAGCCTATTGGATATGTAGCTTTATACCCTTGTCCCTAACCCTAGCCATAACCCTGATCTATAAGCCTGACCTTGTCCCTAACCTTAACCCTAGCCATATTCTATTCCAAGCTCTAACCCTAACCGTATACCATATAGCGGCTTGCCTTACCATAACGCTAACCCTGACATGCAACGTATAGTTCACATACTCCACATGTGGTGTCTACTATCAAGCTATCCATATGAGTCCGTAGGCTGTGTTCTTCGTGTTTGCGAGAGCTTGCCAGTGGTGAATCATCCAACCATTTCAACTCCGTTTCTCAGCAATACTTCACTGCAGCGATGCGTTTGCTACCAAAGACAAATTCCTCGACCATTTACTCATTTTGCTTATCATCTGCTCTTTAAAGCTGTGGCTAGACCATGTGCGCTTTTAAGTAGTTACTTTATGGGCGCTATATCAAGTTTATATTGCTTAATTGATTACCTCTATGTTCTTAACTTCTTAATATCAGTTAAGTTAGAGCAGATAACGCTTTTACGAGGTACTAAAAGCACGATAAAGTATAGGCTAGAGTAAGCGCCTATAGATGTGTAAACAACAGCATAGCAAATATATATATATATCTTTAACACAAAAAGATCTACATAAATAAGCAAATAAAAGAGCTATATAAAAGGAATTGAATGGCTCCCTGCTATTTTATGCTTCACATTTATGCAGCGCTCTGATTAAAGCGATTGGATAATAAAACCGACGATTCTGTACATGCGACCCACATGATAATCTGCTCGTGATGTTCAAACACGGGGCGTAAACTGTAAACGGCTACGTATAGAATTCCAGAGATAGACGAACGTCTGGAAAACTAACTGGAATAGGAAGAGCTGGCAAGATGGAAAGTCCTCGTCTATCCTCTAATGTGGATTAGATCTTGGTCGACCGACGCGTGATATATGTATTAATTACACGATTGTAATTGCTTACAACGATTCTCCATAAATTGCAGATGCGTTTGGAAATTGAAACGCTTTATATCTTTATATATTTGTGGGGCGCGGTGGTGTAGTGGGTATGTACGTTGCCTTGACGCCGGAGGGCTGCAGGTTCGAATCCACCTCAAGCAGCTTCGTATAATATGGACCTTGGGCAAGTCCTTCGCTCGCAATTGCTCAGCGCTTCGGCGTGAAACTCCGAGTCAGTGACCGCGCTGTAGTCGGGAGCGTTTTCGAGTAGGAATCTCGAAAGGGTGCCATAACAAGTGCACATACGTACCTATGACATTCGGAGTGTATGTCCGGATGTCTTTGCGACACAGTAAATCGCTACAAAAGATCAGACATTGTACATATAGACCATTGACTTAAGTTCTCACTGATGACAAGATATCCATAGATTTTGCTGCAGTAAAAAGACTTCCCAAACATTTGAGATTTCCGTTGAAACTACATTTCCAGAAAAGGTTCCTCGTTTCAGCCAATCGTCTTTCCCCCAATCGTCAATCTGTCCTGATGAAACTTTATCCCACAAACATGCATACATGCATGAATGCATGCATACATGCATACATACATACATACATACATACATACATACATACATACATACATACATACATACATACATACATACATACATACATACACACATACATACATACATACATACATACATACATACATACATACATACATACATACAAATGTCATACATACATACATACATACATACATACATACATGCATACATGCGTACATACATACATACATACATACATGCATACATACATACATACAAATGTCATACATACATACATACATACATACATACATACATACATACATACATACATACATACATACATACATACATACATACATACAAATGTCATACATACATACATGTATGTATGTATATGAACATTTATATAGCGCCTTACAATAACCTCACGAAGGCGCTTAACGCAGCTACCGGGCAGTTCTGAACAAGTGCGACTTAATTAACTTTGAGAATGTTTCATGGGAAACACGCAACGCAGCATCACGAATTGCCAAAGGAAGACTGTTCCAGTATGAAGGTCCAGTACACGAGAAGGCGCGTTGTGTCCGCATCACTGTACGGGAGCGTGGGACTATCAAGTCCCCACGAGTCGCAGAGCGCAGAGACCGACGACCTGGTTGGCTGGAGACGGGAATACAAAGTTCCCGAATGTATTCTGGCGCCAGGCCAACCACTGACGCTCGTCCCATAACGATGATCTTGAATATCGTTCTGTCCACGACCGGAAGCCAGTGCAGCGTGTCACGCATATATGCTGATATATGCGAGAATTTGGGCAAATCAGCGACGACTCGGGCGGCGCAGTTGAGGACAGACTGAAGCTGGCGTATCCGGCAGTTTGGGAGACCAGCGAGGACGGCATTGCAGAAATCCAGTCGGTTCAGCACAAACGAGTGGACAAGAGTGGCAGCGGCTTCATGTGATAGATTGCGCCGAACGACTCTGATCTGGCGCAGTTGGTAGAAGCAAGACCTGCAGAGCGATCCGACATGCTGATCCATGGATAGGTCTTCATCCAGCAGTACATACATACATACATACATATATATACATACATACATACATACATACATACATACATACATACAAATGTCATACATACATACATACATACATACATACATACATACATACAGACATACATACAGACATACATACATACATACATACATACATTCATACATACATACATACATACATACATACATACATACATACATACATACATACATACATACATACATGCATACATACATACATACATACATACATACATACATACATACATACATACGCTCTTGTAGATTTAAAACTGAAAACGAGGCACAACAGACTCAACATTTAACTAGAAAGCTTGCGCACATTTTTCTGCGAAGCAAGCACCGCTAACATTGCCAACAGTACAGTCAGACACTAACGTGGTCTGCACCGAGGGGACAATGTTATAGGGTATACCGTTGCAAACAACAAATTTGCGTGCCCTAACCCCAGACATTCAATGTATTTCTTCGAGAATTCTTGTCAAATTCATTCCAGCTGCTTGCAAACGTTGGACTTCTATGGGCGTAGCCTATAATTAAGCCATTTGATGCAGCAGAATAGGGTTGTTTCTCTTTAGCAGTAAAATCTTGCCTTGTAGACCCATAAATGGGTCGGAATTTAATTGCCACATTGCATACGCACACACAGGAGAAACTCTTTAAAAAGAATCAATCCCAGAAACTCATAAACCCAGATGGATAGACTACAGATTGGACTTCAAACGTCTCGCATTTAGATGGTTCCTCGCGAAAATTAACTAGGGTTTCCTGTGAGCCGCCAGCCTTCCCGAAATGACTAAATAACCTAAGGCTTAGCGTAGTGTGATAAGATAATATTTCGAGCCAAAGCTGGACAAGGCGGTAAAAGATTAAAGAACCTATAACGGGGTGCAGGCTGCGGGGGCTCCAGCATGCGCATTTTCTGCTCTAGCGTCCTATAATAGATGCCAGCAGACATGTTGGACATTTTGCCCAAGGATGATGGAGTATACGCTGCGATTAGGTGTGATGCACGTTGATCTAGAGTATCTTATGCACGGTATCGTATATTTTAGAGTACGGTACCTTGTGACTATATATGATGAGTACATTGAGTACCTAAAGTACATTATTCCTACATATACGATGTACTCTAAAGAGCGTTGTGCCTAGGAATCCTGCACTCTAGAGTTTCTTGTGCATATAGGTATGGTAGACTATATCGCGTGGCTGAATGTAGGGCATCAATCTATTGGAACAATTGAGATCAGGGTACCAGCGTTAGAATAAAAGACAAGGGATCAATATCAAGGAGAAACAGCAGAGAGAAAAAATAAATTCTGGACTAAGTAGACCAAGTTGAACTGGACAGATCGGAATTCATCTGCATTGTACTAATCTGCATTGTAATAATTGTACTAATACATTGGCTTCCAGTTCAGTCACGCATCCACTTCAGGGTTGCTTCTTTTGCTTGGCGCTGTGTCTTGGGCACAGCACCACCTTATCTCTGTGAGTTATTCACTTTGACCTCTACTACTGTAGGTCGCCGATCTCTGCGCTCGGCCACTAGAGGTGACTTTATGGTTCCTTACGCCCGCACTGCCACTAGGCAGAGCAGGGCATTCTCGGTCATTGGCCCTTCCGTTTGGAATGACCTTCCCTCTAACCTGCGTTCCCACCCTCGGAACACGTCGGGCTCATTCTATGGATTGCTTAAGACTTTTCTTTTTGACCGGGCTTGGGTCGGGAGCGCCTCTGAGTAGAGTCCTTGAAGGGGCGCTATATAAATTGCATAGATAGATAGATAGATAGAATCGATGAAAAAATAACAATGCCCTGGCACCGTCATTGTAGTCATAGCCTTTGTAGTCAGCGTCGCATAAAACATGAATAATATACATGTACGTGCATAAGACCTACCTGTAAACTCTTTATTCATGTATAGATGCATAACATTTCCACGCACACAGACACACATACAAACACACGAACACGTGAACACACACACACGCACGCACATGCATGCACATACGCACCCACATACACACACACGCACACACACCCATACATACACACACACTAAGCCACACGCAAGCACACACACACACACACACACACACACACACACACACACGCATTTACGTTTATATGTAAATGCATAATAATATTATGTGTACAGTGTATGTGTATGTGTGCGAGTGTGGCGCTTCTGTGCCTCTTAATAGAGCGACATCGAATAACATAATTTTGCCATTCGGTGAAAAACAGATAAATTATTTTTTTACTGCTGCGACGCAAGGTTAGCGGCAGAACAGTATAGAACCTGATGAAATGTGAGCAAAGGACCCAGACATTAATATAGTTTTAAAAATACTCAATAAAACTTAATAATACTCAATAAGACTTTTAAAAATACTCAATAAAAGACCTACATGTAGGACCTACATGTACATGTCTTGTCAGTGACTTCTTGACGTCGTAAAACTTGCTGTCTAAAGTTTGAACGTTTTAATTGTCACCACACATCGTCAACTCAATATATTAGTTGGTGTCCCTAGACAGCGGCATTACTTTATCAATTTAGAGCCTCCTCTTTTTGTAAGCAATGAGCAAGATGTGTAAACCTGTCATGTAAACTTTGGTTGCAAAATAAAAATATTTGATTGATTGATTAAAATGTAAACTGAATGATGCTGTCTACACGTTTTCGTACAGCGAACGTACGATATTATGGCCTCTATATACCATCCTATCCTGTTTATCTTTTAGACGAATTACTCGAGTGTGATCCTTCACCTCTGCTGTCAGTTTATATATGGTCGTCACGGTATTTAAGACCCCCGTGCACGGACCATGCTAGTCCGACATTAAATCTCCTTTAAAAGTTACCAATGGCATGCGAAGCGCCACCCGTAAGCATAGGGGTACGTGGGACGTGAGCTCAGAGCTGTTATCAATGTAGTTATCTGGGACAAGGAACCATCTTTGAGATTAGGTCCCTCGTTCACAGTGTCGTGGAACATTATTAATTGAGAATATAGGCCTATGGAATTGCTTATGACCCAACAGCGTTGAGCTTTTCAGTTTACATTTATTTTGTTCTGTTTTCTCTTCCGTTTTTCTAGCATAAGTTGCTTGATTGTGTTTTGTCACTTTTGTTAATCACTATGTTGTTTTTTGCAAAGATTTCGTCATGGCCACCTCACATTGTCAACTCAATATATTAGTTGGTGTCCCTAGACACCAGGATTATTTTATCCCTTTAGTGTCTCCTTTTTTTGTAACCAATGTGCAAGACGTGTAAGCATGTCATGTGTACTATGGTTGCAAATAAAATATTGATTGATTGATTGATTGATGTTTGACCAACTTTTCGTTGCTAAATTCTTCCGTCTACTGGAATTCAGTGAAAGAATTGTGGAAAAATAACTGGGGGGTTTGGACTATGATCCACTAGGAATTACGGTGTGAAAAGAAGACTTTGCTATGTGTTCTAAGAAAGACTGGGGGTTGAAACACCTCTGAAATTCTCACCCTGCTGGAATGTGTAGTCCTCTGAAAGGCACCATTTCTATTATACAGGTCGTGATCGCAGTGTTTCCAATTCTGATAAGCTCATCCTCTTACGGAGCAGGACCAGAGCTTTTGCTGATGACAACAGCGTTGATGGCGGCCACGTAAACAAAACCTGGCAAACATGTTGACTAGCCCAGGCGCAAATTGAACCGGTCGTTATTTGGCAAAAGTGCACCTGAGAGGCTTTATGCATCGCTGTGCTGCGCTTCGTGGCCAATCTTATCCAGGTTGTGTTTTTCAGAAACTTATCGGAGCTCCAGTAATTATTTGCTTAACAAGTAAACACGTGTGCTGCCGAAACAACTGCTTTTGTTACTCTGTTATTCACCGACCATGGTGTACCAGGGTATTTATTTATTCTATTGGTTGATTTATACAGCGCTCTGTTTTCCGTCGCTGTCCAGAGTGTCCATAAAATATTCTGCTCATATATGGAGAGTCTGAAGATTGCCGCAACAATGTTTTCTGGGCACATCAGTGGGTGTCCGGACAATTCGTCCCCGGACAATTCGTCCCGGACAATTCGGACCGGACAATTCGTCCCGGACAATTCGTCCCCGGACAATTCGGACCGGACAATTCGGACCCGGACAATTCGGACCGGACAATTCGGACCCGGACAATTCGGACCGGCTATAGCCTACTTTAGCCTCAGACTATGCGTGACTTGTCCATTCTGGAGTAGGCCAACCTATTGCTTTCCAAATATACCTTTAATGTCATAGCCAAGTGAGGTAACGTGTTATATTATGTTTAGGCCTACATTTGCTTTGAGAAAAATGAAATAATTTTCAATTTCGAATTGAATTTTAATGCGCAGCAGTATCTCCGGTCGACATCTGTATACGGTAATGGTGTCCGGGACGAATTGTCCGGGGACGAATTGTCCGGTCCGAATTGTCCGGGGACGAATTGTCCGGGACGAATTGTCCGGTCCGAATTGTCCGGGGACGAATTGTCCGGTCCGAATTGTCCGGGACGAATTGTCCGGGGACGAATTGTCCGGGAACCCATCAGTGACATCATATCGTCATGATACCGAAAGTTTATAATTCTCCAAATTTCTAAAGCGCCACTATAAATGTATGAAGTTCCCCCCGTGCATCAACATTTGTAACAGAGAGGCTCAAACCCGTCACATAATATTATCGATTTCCGACCTCTCAAATCAGAATGAGAACATTTGTTTTCTAACTAAGGTCATACTAATTTGATTCTTGCAGTGAGGAAATGAAGTAACATGTTGCGGAACATTCGCATCATCAAAATTTTCAGAGACCATTATTTGCTTACTCTGCAATTTTGCTGGACAATAAATGGATATGTTCAGTATCAAACAGATCACACGGCATCAAAGTCGGGTCAGTATACTTTAGAAGTATAGAAAATAAGAAGTTGGTCCTGGGCACGACGTTAAACTGCATCCATCCTCCGCCACAGGGAACCAACAATGTTCCTGTGCCGGTCCTAAGCCCGGACAAAAGGAGGAAGGTTTGCCAGATGGGTGGCGATACGCTGGCAGTAAAAGACCAAGACGATTGAAATCCGCAAAAACCATGGCAAAAGTGACATAGCGACCCAGATGCTTCAAGGTGTCATGATGTGGAGCTGACATGCACAGGCCGGTCAGGACAGACCAGTGGAGAGAGTCGGGGGAGAGCGTGGGACACATACGGGCATTGACCCAGGTTGTCCTTCATGCCTCTCTTCCAATATTCTCTTCAATCAGACAAGGTGATCTAGCTACTCCAAGATGTTAATGGTATGGACCTGCTGACCGGACCGGTTGAAGCTGGGCAACATGACGCGAGACAGACTCAGACAGAGAGTGGCATCGGACCCCTACGGGCTTTTGGCCCAAGGATTTTGATGATGATGATACTTTAGAAGTAATGGCGAATTCATGGGCAACTGCTGAATTTAAGAATATTCTGTACTGTCGATCCGTTTCAACAATAAAATTTTCAGCTTCCAGAACAATAATGTTAAATATAGGCTAACGACTGTGTTGATCGATAGGTGGCGATTAATGACACAAGTAGTCGCTAGAGTTCGGTTTGGATGACTCTTGTGCAGGGATGCCACTCATAGCTTCTTCCACATAGATCTAGGTATTTTCGGTCTTGTCTAGGTTTCTAGGTTTCTTTGGTCAGGATCTAGCCTTTTTTCACTCGGCGGTTTTTTCGACTTTTAACATACAAATTTATTTCTTCAAACTGAAAATGCACAAAAGTCGTGAAAAAATCGAAAATTTTGTGAATTTGGACCAAAAATTGCAAATTTTGGAGCGAAAGACAAAAAAGGACATAAAAAATTTTCCAGAAGAAAAATAGAGTAACTTTTTATCATTGGACAACTAAAATAAGGTCGTCAGAAATTTCAAGCTGGAAAATTGGAAAAATCCATGTATTTTACAGGAAAATCGCCAATCTAGCCTTTTCTAGCCTTTTTTTCGACCGGATCTGACCTTTTTTCAAAATGTAGAGTGGCATCCCTGCTCTTGTGTATATACTTTCCTTGATAAATGGCGGACAACAAGTCGCGTCACATTATTGTTATATTCGTTTAATGGTAACAAAAACTGATAGACACACCGCTATCAGGTACAAAAAGCAGTTTATCAAATACAATATAATACCTATAGAATGTCTTTAGCCTTGACTGGTTTTATTTGTCTTTGGATGTCTCAAAGTCTGTCACAAAGTTCTTTTAAGTTAATAATCTCGTTATTGAATTACAAAAACTAATCTTTTCCAATCGTTGGTTTTTCTATCATATATTATAGGAAACGATAAGCGACGAGTTTGAGACCAGGCGCCACATTTAAGACTGAGAGGAAGCTCTTGAAGTATGTTGATCATGTGCCCAGACGTAAATTATTGAGGAGACGTGAATTATTGACAATTCGCTACACCATTTTCCAAAAACTTGAAGTCACCAACAGCACTTTGTTGTAGGACCGGTTTCTCTCTTATAGTTTTAGACGGGTATTAGATCAAGTCACAGCTTCGTTCACTGCGGAGATTTATATGCGATCCTTAACGTTACTACTCAGAAGCACTCCCGAGTCCTGACAGACAAACCCGACTAAGCAGGACGAATTGAAGACTACAATAAAGTTAGTAAAACAATTGTTACTACGAGCAATTGTTTTGTTTTTTCTTATTTAAGTGGATAAATAACCATTAAAAAAACTTTTTTTCGAGGCCAATGGGGGGAGGTTTAACTCCGAAACCCCCCTTGTCTACGCCACTGATAAATTGCGTCTGAACACTGTAGACTTCAGGTATCTAAATTTGCTGAGTCTTTTCATCAAAAACTTTCCACAGGCTATGATATACTCGTGCCAAAACTTTCCGCTGTCAGCGCTGCAGAGGTCAAGCGAAACGTGTTCAAATTTATCGGCATTGTGCGTCTATACGACTCTATCGTAAACGCTTATTTAAGGCTCTTTTATGTGACATTCTTTCATGGATGTCAAAAGTCAGATGAAAATTCACGACTTGCTTTTAAGCGTCTCAATGTAACTCGGCACTATAGAGTTCTGTTAACAAAAGGGCGGATGACAAACGGTTTTGTGCGTTAACAATAACCCTTTGTGTAAACCGGGCGAAACCCACTTTGTCTAGTCAGTTCCGCAGTTGTTGCTGTTCTCGAGCTTTGCCAGACCTAAGACTTGTGAAGGAGGAGGGTATCTCTTATAACCTCTGTTACGACCCAGTGTCCTCGAACCGTAACTAAATAACCAGCTGTAATTATAATAATATGACTAACAACTTTCACAAACAATTCCACCGTTGCCAGAAAGCATGGGCTTACGTCTGCAGAAAGAAGTTTGGGGTTCCATTTGGGGTCTCCATTTGGGGTTCCATTTGGAGTTTACATTTGGGGTTTACATTTGGGGTCGCATTTCAGGTTTCCATTGGCCCATTGGGGAGGAATTCCATTTTGGGTTTCCAATGGGCATGGCCTCAAAATAAACAGTATCATTTTTTAAAGTTGGAGAACAATTCTTGGATTTTGAGCCGGTAAGTCCACAAATTCCGTCTATGCCAAGAGACGCCAGTCCTAAGCTGGGATAAAGTAGGGGCGACGCTTATCTTCACCCATAGTCGAATAGAGGCGTCTAAGCCCCAGACATACAGCGGAAATATTACTCCACCGGGAGAGTCCTGAGCCCAATAATAATCCTTGTTTCTTTCCATGGAAACCAACTACCCCTTACTCTGATGGTGGTAAAACGTGGAACTCTTCCGATAAGCGTCTTGGTTGTGACACAACTCCGTTGCATAGCAACCAACCAACTACCCTACGTGTGTAAACTGTGGTATCGCCAGTCCCAAGCCCTATAAAAAAGGAGGGAGACGCTCATCATCTTTGATATGACGCACTGTCGTTAAACAGCGACTAACCAAACCGGTGGAATCGCCAGTCCCAAGCCTGTACAGAGGGGAGGGCGACTCTAATCATCGTTGTAAGGGCTGGTAAATCGTAGTTCGACAGCAATAATCACCTGACTCTTATTATAAAGCTCGGCAGCGTCCGTCAGCGTGCTCACCAAGATGGAACGAACGGCTTTAGAAATTACGACGACGTAATAGCATCGGTCTCCATTCGATGCCACCATTGCAGCGGATATGGCGAGAGGTCATGCAACCAGAGGAGCAGGAGGAGGCATGTCATAATTATAGACGACAATATTTACAGCAGGAAAATCATGGCAAGCAAATACACTTGGTAGATATAGAGAGGCATGGCTGTAGGTATTGAATTTGTGGTCAAACGTTGAACCCCTGGACCCTTGGGAAATCTCTCTTCCGTGGAGACCAAGTTTTGGGACAAGGTCTGATCCAGTTCAATGAAATGCAATATTCCGTCTTAATTCGGTCAGTGAGTATTTGTGCGGTGATCTTTAAGGGTGATTTCCCATTGATTGATTGATTGATTGATTGATTGATTGATTGATTGATTGATTGATTGATTGATTCAAAAAAGTAGTACATGTCTACTACATGATAGCTTAGTAATGTAATGGAAATGGTAAGTAATGTAAAACAAATGTCAATATAAGTGCAAATTCATTCTAGTAATGTGAGGTGGTCATGAACGTTACATTTCAAGATTGTGCGAGCGTGCATACCCAAAGTGTATTGTGATTCATGCCTGAGTTGTGTAACAATATTGATGTATCGTGCAGAAACCGTTGCTATATAATTATTGTATACTCGACTTTTGCCACGGATCGTATTATCGCTCACCTGTGATCTTGTGACACGTGTTTTTGTTACTTTTTGTCACATTCTTTTGTCGCATCGTCTATTGCATAGTCTACACTGATTTTGTCGCCCTGTTTTTTTGTCGAGTCTTTTTTTTGTCTCAATGCGTTTTTTGTCACAGTGCCTTTTGTTACATTGTTTTTGTCACATTGTTTTTGTAGCATTGCTTTAATCGCACTGTTATTATCAAATACAATAATATTTGTTATGAGTTTTGTGAAACGGTATCATTGTGGCGCGCTGTGGGCCAATTTGCATGTTCATTTTTCAAATTTTCTTTTACCATTGAGTGTTTTAATGGTCGCTGCCATATATCTAAGAAACGGAAGCGCGATCCATAGGCTACAGTTCCTACAGAGAATCACTAGAAACCCAATCGTTGAAGGATTTACTTTGCGACTAATAAAGAGCGACTTAATACTTAGCGACTTTTTTTTAGCTTACCTCAAAATAGTCATTTCTGTATTATATACTGGTCGACGTTTACGCAGCCGATGTTTGTGAAATACTGTATATAATTGTATATATTTATATGTACATGTATATATTATATTGTACAGGGTGGCTCAAAAAAAACGTACCACCGGGGAAAATGCGATATCTTCGCAGCCGATTGAACTTTTTCTGCGAAAATTTCCCAATTTGTAGGGGAATGAATTTCCAACAATCCCTGAAAGTTTCATTTGAAACTTTTCATATTTGCAAAAGTTACAGCTGTTCAAACTTAAAGTTTCGTTTTTTCAAATATCCGCGGAAAATTGACGTCACTTGTAGATTTCCATGTCAAATGATATCACTTTTCACTACGACCTCAGAATTCCGTTTTGCAGTTTATTGTAAGGTATAATGAGAGTGTCCACTCCCTGCCTTAACACAAGCTCAAATTCTTTTTGTGAAGTTCAGTATGGCCTTGCTGGTTGGGTCCTGCGGCAACTGACCCCACATTAGCAGCAAGACTTGCTTCAGCTGGCCAATGTTCTCCAACTTGGGATTAAATGTCTAGCAGCGTTCCAGCATAGCTCCCCAGACATGATAAGCAAGAGGGCTAAGGTCTGGCGAGTTTGTTAGTCATCTTTGCCAATGCATTTACTTCAGTTGATGGCAATAAGGTAGCGCCATCATAATCAGCCTTGCCGTGCGAACAAGCAGACGCACCATCCTGCTGGAAAATAAAACCAGATGTTAGAGCACACCTGGTCTTCAATGAGTCTGGGTAAGAGAGTTCATAGATGAGTTTGACATCTAACCAACTGAGTGGGATTAAATGCAGTCTTTTCTTGCAGCCGTAACACACGCCAGCATATCTGAAGTCGAAACCACGATGTGCTTTGCAAACTTGACCCTTTCGATTACCAAGCGAATTTCTTGAAAATCGTGTTTTTTTCATCAGGCCATGCGACCACTTCCTGCCTTTCTTCCGACATCTGATCTTCGTTACATAAACATGTTTGCAGATAGCCTTCAAAGTGCTCAGGCTCCATTTTTCACTGGGTATTTTGCTATGATCACGCGATGCCCCAGTCTCTGTTCATGCAAAGTCCGAGTTCCCATTTTATCTTTCGCAGAAACTTTGCCCGTGACGTTCAGTTATGGGTTCAGGAATTGAGACCTTAATCTATAAAATATCACCAAATACCAGCAGATTGCTTCAAAAACAGCTTCTTTAAAGCTCATAGTGAGGTCGTATGACATCATCATCAATTTGTGTGTTGTAATTTGCCAAAATATATTAATGAAATCACATGTATTGGAGCATGATTCTCCGAATAATTGAAAAAACAAAATTTTAAGTTTGAACAGCTGTAACTTTTGCAAACATGAAAAGTTTCAAATGAAACTTTCAGGGATTGTTGGATATTCATTCCTCTTCAAATTGGAAAATTTTCGCAGAAAAAACTCAATCGGCTGCGAAGATATCGCATTTTCCCCGGTGGTACGTTTTTTTTTGAGCCACCCTGTATATATCTATATGTATATGTTTATGATATATATAATTGTATATATTTATATGTACATGTATATATTATATGCATATACATATAAATATATACAATTATACATATTGTGTATATATATATAAGCCGATTAATAAGAGCTCTCGCCATATAACAAACCCCGTGTGGGAAGCAGCAACGCTAGTGAATAAGCTGGTGCCCTGCAGCGATTAGTTTTTAAGTAACTCCTAACAACAACTCAAAATACGACAAATCAATCCAATCTATCGTAATTTATATAGCACCCCTTCAAGATATCTATTCAGAGGCGCTCCCGACAGAGATCAAGCGAAGAAAACCAGTCTTCAACAGTTTGTGAAATTGAGAACAGCTTGGGCGGTGTCGCATAGGCAGGAAATTCATTTGGTTGCCATGGGCACTAGGCAACAGCTCGACCTGAGCGTTATCTCTTCTCAATTCCCATCTATGACTTTTTTTCGGTGGTGTGCGACCTTGGAGTGCTCCTGGACTCTGAACTCACCCTTGTAGGCCATCTCATATAGATCAGGTGTGCCGCAGCTGCTACTGCCAACTGCGCAGGGCTGTTTTCAAGGAATTTTTTGAACTGCACAACTCCTTATTTCCTTTCCCTTCCTCCATGCTAAATTACTTCCAATCGAAGGACAATGACGTTTTTTGCCAGTTTTAACTGTACAGAAGTGCTTCTACAACTGCACAAATCCGTTTAGAACTGCACATTTTGTGTACAACTGCACGTTAAAAAGCCCTGCAACTGCGGCAGTTCAGGATCATTGCTCGCTCTCTGACTCCTAAAGCTGCAGCTTCTAATGCAGCGCAGATACGCCTGTGTGTCATCTGCACACTGCTGATGTATAGCACGCCGTAAGAGTTAAGAGCGTGCCAATGTCAGAAGTGTAGAGCAAGTAAAAAAGATTTTAAAAAGATGAAACATCACATGATAATTAATGTATTTTACATAGTCTAGTCTACATCCGTGAGGCGTCAATGTTCATTATTTACATATAAACAGCGATGCGTTTTTACAGTACAGTTCTACACGAAAAAGGAAGTTCCAAATGAATATTTATGAATTAATTGTTAATTAGGCCCCTGCTTAGCGGGACTTGTCCCTTTTGGTGTGCCTATTTGCTCCCTCACTCTTATAATACCTAGCCTATTCACTTTGAGTATTTTCTTATTGCGAATTATGTCTATACTTTGTTAAACATACATGTACAATTGAATTGATGGGATCAATAAAAATATGTCTATGTCTATGTCTATGCATCTCTAAAAGCATTTTTTGTGCAGTCAGAAACGACCGAGACATCTCATTGCCATCCGATTGTGAATAATTTACCATGGAGGAGGATGGAAAGTGAGAGAAGGGTCTGTGCAGCTCTAAGAATTCCATAAACGAAGCCGTGCAAAATGGTGCGGAAATGGTTTTTTAAGTTCTGATTTTAGCTGTCAATTTCTCGCGGTTTAGGAGGTGTATTATAGGCATAGTCAGCGATAGATTTGTGCGAGAAAAATATAAGTAGAGTTCAGATAATTACTTTTAGCCGGAAAACGAATCTTAGTAGGCTATGACGAATGCGCCATTAGAATCAAAGCACGCCTGATCTCAATTTGTTTAGCGCCTTTCCTTATTAACCGGATGTTGGTATATAGCGAGATTAATCTAGAGATTACGAATTGAATATCACGTCTTTCTTCATTCGTTTCATCTGCTGTAGACTGGTTCCATGTTGCCAGCAAATTGCTTCTCGACCGGTATAACATGCATGTAGCTCAAGGATTCTGCACTATATATAGAGACCTAACTGGTCACCCTTGAAAACATTGTGTACGTCCATTTCACTTCCAATCACAGACCCTAACACCAATAATTATAAATTATAATTGTTTTCCTTCTGATATTAGTCTAAATGCAATGTGGTGTTTTAAATCTCTACAGGCAAATCTCTACTTTGCAAGCAAAACTATTCGGCAATCCGCCATCATAAATATATAATTAACTGAATGCGTTTGTTATGTAAACCAGATGTGAAATTTTCCAGAGTTCCAAAATTATTATCGTCGAAAAACTGGGGACACAACTACTCCGGGTACTCCCTTATGTAATATTGTTATGGATTATCCAGTCCTTGTCTACCGCGGTGTCTCTGGGAGGGAGGGAGGGAGGGAGGGAGGGAGGGAGGGAGGGAGGGAGGGAGGGAGGCAGGGAGGCAGGGAGGGAGGGAGGGAGGAAGGAAGGAAGGAAGGAGGGAAGGAGGGAAGGAAGGAAGACAATCTGAATCTTATCCTCCTCCTCCTCCTCTTCCTCCTCATCCTTCTCGTACTTGTTTCTTTCCAAATTACTACTCCACTTCTTCATGCACTTGCTTCCTGCTTCGTGCCAACCAAAGAACTTACACCGCGCACACACGCTAAAGCATACTTAAAGATATACATATTCATACGCACAATCGCAACCGTACACAGTACACACACGCACGCAAGGGAACAGAAATAAGCTGCAAACAAACAGATAGAAAGACACTTATCGGATCCTTTGATGCCAGCCGTCTGTTTTCGAGTCAGCGTTGACCTCCAATGACCTCCAGGCCCTGTAGACTGCTCTGTCCTCTTTACAGGACAGTTAACTTACAGAAACATAGTCAACAGACATGACAAAACAGCTTCATACGTCTTGTGCATAAACATAGATATAAATTATGCGTAGAAATACATTCATATGCCTTGGATACATTATGTATATATATATATTGTATATATATGTGCAAAAGAATAGGACTGTAATACATATTATTATACATGCGTGTAGGCTATAGTGTTTTGCAATGTAGAATATCTTCATTATAATGTAGTTTCGTGTAGGCTCGTTGCGGGTTTCGCAGGATCGTTTTCGTTCGATCCAGATTTCTGGTTTGTCCTTTTTTGACCTGGCTTGATCTTGTGTTACCCGGTTTGCCTTGATTCGAAATGGTTTGACCTGGTTTGATCTGACGTGACCTAGTGTGACCTAGCTTGACGTGTTTTGATCTGGAGTGAGATGACCTGGTAAGTCTTCCAGTGTTTGATCTATAGTCTCCCTGCTCTGCGGGAAATAGAGGTTACATGCGTGTGACAAACGAGTGTCAGGCGTAGCGCCGAGTATGGGAGTAGCCTAATTGGGGGTGGGGGGGGGGGGGGGGCGTGTGCTCTCCCCATAATAAACTTTGTATTTCTTCATTGCAATTGCAGAATATAAAGCAAAATATACTTACAAGTTTTATTATTTCTGTTTGAGTTTCCGGGCGGTATTGGTAGCATGTTAAGCTGTCAAGCTAGAGGTGGTTCCTGCTTGGTTTGTGTACAGACAGCAGGAGGAACATTGTGCAATGATGTATGAAATAATTTTAAGTGGAACATAATGCAATTTAATACAAAATGCAAGATAAGTATTATGCAATATTGAGCAAAACATAGTTTTTAATAAGCCAACTCACAAAATATTTTGCAGCTAGTTTTTTAAACAGCAAGCTACTTACTCATCGCTCTTATGGGATTATAGAAGCCTTTTTTAGAATGTTCTGACTGCAGTGTCTACACGACATAAAGAGCCAATAATTATTCGTGGCGACCAATAATTAACGGTGTTGATGCATTTTCAAATGAATAAATAAACAGGCGCGGCGCTCATTGGCTTCAACACTTCATCATGTAGAAGGTAATTTTATTTTCTCATTGCCTGGACGCAAGCAGTGAGAAGCAATCTGTCCGTGTCATTTCCAAAATGCGAAATAAACAATGACAGATCGAGAAAAACAGATCCTAGATTTACTACGGCAGTTGTAGAGTTGATGACCGTGTTTACACGTCTATAAACTGGTTTATTTCACGGGCCCCAAATTGTGAATCCGCGTTCGCATAAGATATGGGCGTGCTGAAGGGATAAAAAAAATCATGGGGATCAAATACCCCAGGTGCGTCTTGCGCCCGAAAGACCCTGGCACAACAAGGATACGCTTTGCGTGAAGGGGCCTCAAGGGGGGGTGGCTCCATCTATCAACAATGACTTCAATATTATACATCTGGTAAACTTACTAGATAAAGGATTTCCGGTAAATCTTTGCGGAAGTTCCTTGCCAACGGGGCCACGTGATTTTATGCGGAGGACGTGTACAACTGTACACTCACTCTAACTGACTCCTACTGCTTCCAGTAAATATATTCTTTTTTAGTAAACCTTTAACCGACAAACGTGTAGCAAACGGTGCAGGATATCAAATATAACGTCGGCTGGTAGAGGGCTAAGTAGTTATGGATTAAATACCAGCATCTAAAACACTGTCACCCGCATTGCATGGAAGAATTCTCTAGGAATTCTCTGAGAATTATCTAGGAATTCTCGAAGAATTCTCTAGGAATTCTCTGAGAATTATCTAGGAATTCTCGAAGAATTCTCTCGGAATTATCGAAGAATTCTCTAGGAATTCTCGAAGAATTCTCTAGGAATTCTCGAGGACCCTAGATTATCCCATATGGACATCGTATGTCTAGTTAAAAGTCTGCAGATATATAATTTATCCGACCAGTATAATAATAGGCCTATCCGTATAATTATAGTCCAAGGAAGAAGGGCGGACGGGGTAACTGGATCCTTAATTGCGATTGACGTAATGCTGGTTATTTAGAAGATGGCGTCGTATCTTGACATTTCAATCGATCAAACGATGTATCCAACAAAACTCTTGTCACTCACATAGAAGGCTAATCAGATGGACAGTCAGTCAGTCAGTCAGTCAGTCAGTCAGTCAGTCAGTCAGTCAGTCAGTCAGTCAGTCAGTCAGTCAGTCAGTCAGTCAGTCAGTCAGTCAGTCAGTCAGTCATTCAGTCAGTCAATCACGCAATAATTCAATCAGATAATCAGTAAGTAAGCAAGTAAGTAAATAAGCAAGTAGGTAAGTAAGTCAAACAGTCAATCACTCAGTCAGTTAGTTAGGTAGTCATACATCAGCTCTTCTGAAGTGTTAAATTGGCCTATGTAAGAAATTATTGACACACGTGCATAGGCATACATGTATACAAACATATTTAGCAACGCACATACATGCTTACACGTGCATATACATGTACGCACACGAATACATACATTCGTACGTACATGTAATTTAAACACAAAGGCATAATGTGCGCAACTACGCATGCTTATAAATGTATTGGTCTAAGTGTGATATATCTGTATTATATTCTATGACTTTAATCTATTTTTTGATGTATTTAAATCAAATACAGATAAACTGAGATGAACTACAACGTCCTCATCACAGCCAACCATTCCGACATATCCGTCCGCAAAATAGTTCCGGTCGGAGGCGTCGACAGCGACGTCGCCATCTTTCCACCGGATGTCCTGTCCTCACCGGACGACGCCAACCGGACGTCCGCTGTCCTCGACGTAGGAGGACGAGGCTACGGACTAGCGGAAAGCATCATTCTCGGCCTCGTCCTTTCCTCATTCATATTCCTCGCTCTGGCCGGAAACGCTCTGGTCATGGTCGCCATCTTGACTGACCGCCATCTTAGAAAGACGAGTAACTACTTCATCGTGTCGTTGGCCGTTGCCGACGCTCTCGTTGCTCTTGTTGTGATGACCTTCTCTCTCGTCAACGACATCCTCGGACGCTGGGTGTTTGGAAAGAGCATGTGCAACATCTGGGTGTCCTCGGACGTCATGTGTTCCACGGCGTCGATCATGAACCTCTGCGCGATCAGTCTCGATCGCTACATCCACATCCGAAATCCGCTCCACTACGAGACCTGGGTGACGCAGAACAGGACCCTCGTCGTCATAACCGGGATCTGGGTCCTCTCGGCGCTCATATCCTTCCTACCGATCCAGCTCGGCTGGCACCGCGCACGGGTGGAGTCCAGCCTAGACGACGAGGTCATCGACGACGAGTTCTTCGTCTGCGCCCTGGACCTGAACCCGCTCTACGCGGTCCTCTCGTCGATCGTCAGCTTCTACCTGCCGTGCATCGTCATGATACTCATCTACATCAAACTCTACCACTACGCCAAGATCCACGTCAAGCGGATCCGGCGCGACGAGGAGCTCCTCTCGAAGATCAACAGCTGTGACGCCGCTTCCGCGTCGGACATGAAAACGCGGATGACGGAGCACAAGGCAGCCGTCACGCTGGGCGTCATCATGGGCGTCTTTCTCATCTGCTGGGCGCCCTTCTTCACGGCCAACATCGTGGGCGCCTTCTGCCATGCGTGCATACCGTCATTCGTCTTCTCAACGTTCACCTGGCTCGGTTACGTGAACAGCACGATGAACCCCATCATCTACAGCATCTTCAACCAGGAGTTCAGTCAGGCGTTCAAGCGCGTTCTCGCGGGGTTGCGGTTCCGCGGTGGTGGTTCGCGAACGGCGGAACCGCGTGGAACATCGGTTCCGGAGCGGAACTCCGACGGACACCGGCTGTACGGAGGATCGCCGGATCGAATCGAAATGAACGGAAGCAGGTACGGAACGACGCTGAAACCGGATGCGATCGGATACAACAATCACGCACCTGTCGTGTCACTATGACGACCTATTGTTATTATGTCGCTATGGCAACCGTCTACCCGTTGCATTTCCATGACAACGAGATTTTTTTAAACTTTCGATGGACGTGGATTAGCTCCACTGCGTTGTATGATACTTATGTGTTCATCAAGGTCACGGGAATTCAGACAAGGTCTTGAGCCGATGCCTGTCTTTCTCTCTGACGAGTATTAAACAGATAATGCATTTTTTGCTGACGATGTCCACGACTATCAAAAATAATTTGCTTAAAGGTTTCACAATAATAATTATTGGGCAACGTATGAAATTGCTTTTCCCCATGACCTTGATTCCAGACGTCGAGGTCGTTCGATGACCTTGAAGGCGGCATCGGAGGAACTGACCACTGTCAAGATCAAACGAAGCCCTATAGTAATTATATTGTCTCAAAAGAACCAGGAACTCGTCGCAGAAGTTCCATGGATATTATAGAATTATTTTCATTCCACTAACGTCATTGTCTTAAATGCAATCCTCGTATTTATATGTTATATATATATATATATTCGCTATATATATTTAAACCGTCGATAGGAGGTGGAGTGTGGCGAAGGGCCGGGGAGGCGTCCGGCCCTCACATGCCGAGACTAAAAACATCAAGTCGCAAGCACATTCTTCGTAATTAATTGTCCAGATTCAATGTGAGATTGTAGTATTTTTTAGAGAGCTTTTTGCATGGCAACTGCATGGAAAACGCGACTTGACTCAAATGTCTGAAGAGAGAATGATGGTCAATAATTGGTCGTGCTCAAATCGGTTGTTACAATTTTCGCTTGAAGTGGTCTCAGACATAGGAAATTGTGCGATTCGACATTGAATGTCAGATAAAAGTCGTAGACATGGACACAGGTTGAGACTGACAGACGGATTATAAAGTTAACTTTTGAAGAGGAAGACATGCTATCATGATTGTCTGCGGTACAAGTTACTGAAATTCTGTTAACCAGGCAACGTATGAAATTGCTTTTCCCCATGACCTTTTATCTCCAACAACGACGTTGTCTCCAGTAGAGCGCAGTTTGTAGAAAGGTTGGACGTAGAGCCAAGAGCCTTCGTTTCCGGCTGCATCAAGTGAAATTCTGTTAACCAGGCAGAATTTCAGTGACGTAGATGACAGACATACAGGGAGACAGGCAGAGAAGCAGAAAGACATACAGGCAGGCAGACAGACAGACAGACAGACAAGCAGACAGACAGACAGGCAAACAGACATACGGGCAGACAGACAGACAAGCAGACAGACAGACAGGCAAACAGACATAGGGCAGACAGAGAGACAGGCAGACAGGCAGACAGACAGACATGCAGACATGCAGACAGGCAGACAGACATACAGGCAGACAGGCAGACATGCAGACACGTATACAGACGAACAGACAGACGTATACATGTATAGGAAAACGTGTTCTCAGACATCTTGAATTAGACAAATTGGCAGACAGAGACAGGCATTGAGACAGCCAGACAGACAGACAACTAGACAGGCAGATTATCAGACTAGGCGACAGACCGACAGATAGACAGACAGACAGTCAAAAAAGCAGACGGTCAAAAAGGCAGACAGATGGGCAAATAGTGTGACAGTTACAGAACGGACTGCAACTTCTGACGCTCGACCAATCCATCCATCGCTGCTACTAGACCGTCGTGTTTTGCTGCTAGTGTGTCTCCTCTGAAATCAGATCAATCGGTTTTTGCACTTCTGGGATGGCGTTAGATTAAAAACGTCAAACGTTTATCTTTCTTTGTGATTTAATGCAATTGTGCTTTTTTAGACAATTGATCGATTTAACAGATCGATTGTAGACCAACGGAGGAAAGAAGATCAATGCCAAGATTGATTGATGGATGGATAGATGATTGGATGTATGGATGGATGAATGGATGATGGGATGTATGGATAGATGGATGGATGTATGGATGGATGTCTGTATGGAATGGATGGATGGATGGATTGATTGACGGATAAATGGATGATTGGGTGGGTGGGTGGGTGGATGGATGATTGGGTGGATGGATGAATGGGTGGATGGATGGAGATAAGGATAAGTAGATTGATGGATGGATTGATGGGTGCGTGGACAGAAAAATGGATGGACGAACGGACGGATTAATGGAAGGAAGGATGAGGGGAAGAGGTGGATGGATGGATGAGTAGATAGATGGTTGGGTGAGAGGATGAATGAACTGATTGATTGAATGGTGAGTGGTTGGGTTGGTGGGTTGATGGATGGATTGATGGGTGGATGTGTGGATGAAATGATAATGGGAAAAGGAATGAAGCCCTAGCGTGCTTATTCCAGTTTAGTCTTGTTTAATTTCGATTAGACTGTTTACAGCGTTAAAAGTATTATAAGGCAATAATAATAATAATAATAATAATAATAATAATAATAATAATAATAATAATAATAATAATAATAATAATAATAATAATAATAATAATAATAATAATAATAATAATAATAATAATAATAATAATAATAATAATAATAATAATAATAATAATAATAATAATAATAATAATAATAATAATAATATTATTAGTCAATCGAGGTCGAAGTCGTGTTAGAATGTAACGTATACATCTGACCAGGCATTTCGGTCGTTTCTGGGTCTGGCTTTGAATTTACTCGCTGAGTCTCATGACGGTCTTTGAAATACAATACAATACAATACAGTACAGTACAATACAGTACAGTACAATACAGTACAATACAGTGCAATGCAATAAAATACAATACAAGTGTATTTTGATGTTGCTCCTATTTCAAATAATGTACACACTATTATAATAATGACAATTATGGAACATGGATGGCACAAAGGAAATTTTGTGACTGAAGGACTTGGTCAAGGTCCTTGGACAATGGACAGTTATCAGAGGAAGGCTCTGTTTGTTCTGCCAGGTAAGTAAGTAAGTAAGTAAGCAAGCATGTAAGTAAGTACGTAAATAAGTAAGTATATATAGGATGGTGCGTAAATGTATGTAGATAAGTTAGCAAATAAGTGCGCAAGTAAATGCGCAAGTAGGTAAGTAAGTGATAAGTAAGCGAAGCGAGTAAGTAAGTAAATTGGTGAGTAAGTTACTAAGTGATTACAAAAATACGCAAGCAAGCAAGAGTGTAAGTAAGAGGGTAAGTAAGCAGATAAGTAGATAAGTGCGCAAGATAGATCGTAAGTGAGTAAATATGCAGGTAAGCAAATAAGTACTTAAGTAAGTAAGCTAGTGGTTCAGTCAGCAAGTAAGTTATCAATTAAGTAAACAGTGAAGCAGGCTGATATGAACATGTATGACAGTGCTGTCCAACGTGCGCCCCGCGGGCCGCATGCGGCCCGCGGGGTGATTTCAAGTGACCCGCCGAGCTCACAAGTTTTTTAACTTTGCGCCAAATGAAGTTAAGGACAAAGTCTGGTCGACTGCTAGTTTATTCTTAACGATAATATTGTAACGGCTGTTGGAGTTTGGACAGCTTCGAGGAAGTCTAACCGACAACTAACGTCCTCTTTCTACATCACTGTTCCTGTATAATTATAGTCTCTCCATGAGGCTGAAACACGACTTCTGGTTTTATTCATGTACTTTGCAAACCATCAAAAACCCTTCACTTTTAGTCATTCCTTGCACAATTCAACCATGTCTGTAAGTGTGTCCGACCGTGCCTTTCGAGAGTTAGTCCAGTTCTAGTCCTGAGGGCTGCAAGGAAACAATAAGGGACCCCAGTCGATGTCTTGGGATCTTTCTCGACCAACGATTATGACTGATCTTAAGACCGAAGACTTTGGCTTCGACATCTTCGTCGAGTAGGAGGATGGAAATCCAGCTTAGCCATAGAGTAGAGCTGAGCCAACAAAACTGTGGCTGGGCCACCCTGTGTTTTTTGTGCTGAACAATTGTAAGGCATGGATAATGCGGCATATGTAATATGTATGTATATAAATACATGCTGTTGTGTATTATCATTCATTTTGCATTAGAATGATTCCAAAATCGATGTCAATACCTTTAACAATTTTCGCCAAATTTTAACTATTGCTTTTGAATTTACTGTTGCGGCCCTCGGCTTTAAGATTATATCGTCTGCGGCCCGCGGTACCAAAAAGGTTGGACAGCACTGATGTATGATATATTCTACATTCATGCAACTCTGTCGCCGTACTTTTTGTTTGATAATAATTGATTTTTGAAGCGAAAAGCAATAATTCATGAAGAGCAATAAAATTAAATCTACACGGTGAACGGAAAAAACCGAACATCTCCAATTGCTGCGATAACTTATGTAATAATTTGTGCATTTCAATAAAACATGGAGAAACTTCAGTTTAAAGGACATGAATCAGATTACTATCAGTGTCAGTTGAAATGAGTGTCCAAAATATCCTCCTTAGGCTTCAACACATGTGCGCACAAAGACGCGCTTGCCAGTGACCAATTACTGAATCGAAGACAGCTTGATCAAATTGGTGTCTGTAG
>OX457052.1:33468343-33493343 GCA_949752735.1 Lumbricus terrestris
ACTTGCTTACCTACCTACTTGCTTACTTACTCACTTACTTACTTACTTACCTACCTACTTAATTACTTACTTACTTACCTACTTACTTACTTACTTACTTACTTACTTACTTACTTACTTACCTACTTAATTACTTACTTACTTACTTACTTACTTTCTTACTTACTTGCTTGCTTACTTACTTACTTACTTACTTACTTGCTTGCTTACCTACTTACTTACTTACTTACTTACTTACTTACTTACTTACTTGCTTGCTTACTTACTTACTTACTTACTTATTTAGGCCTAATTTAAATGACAGGCAACGGAACTAAGCGGACCGACGCAGGGACAGAGAGAGTGAGCTCCGAAACGTATAATGTAATAATGTTCATCAACTGCTGCCTCAAAAGTCAACGATTCGACCTCCTTGGATAATGCTATGCCTGCGAAATAACAACTGATCTAAAGTGTTGTGGTGCCCGTTCTACGCCTCGAAAAAGGAGAGGTCTACGATAATCATCTTTGTTATAAAAACCTACAGTTTTACTATGCAGAAACTACACGTGATACGGTAGTCTTGTATGCCGTAAGAGAAACGAGAACTGCTCAAAATGAGTTGGTAATTTTAGGTAAGTAAGTAATTTTTTTAACACAAGACAAACACAAGAACTATAATAGGTATAGTGGCAAAAATGTGCACAATAGTAATATTCAAACAACACAAAACAAATAAATAAACACGGAAGCAGCATTATTAACATTTAGAGAAGGACTGCCTTAATCAGTTATAATTCCGTTTTCCTGATCTGAGGAACATAAGTAACCTGTATTTGCTGGAGATAATCGCTCATCCTTTACAAAAACTATAGATTATTATATATAACGAC
Source organism: Lumbricus terrestris (assembly GCA_949752735.1). Classification (NCBI taxonomy): domain Eukaryota; kingdom Metazoa; phylum Annelida; class Clitellata; order Crassiclitellata; family Lumbricidae; genus Lumbricus; species Lumbricus terrestris. Next base: position 33,469,216 of record OX457052.1, read on the forward strand.
TTTTCTTGTCATAAGTTAATCGCTAAAACTTAGGATGTACAATTCAATCATTAATCGCGGCAAAGAATAGGCCTAAAGAATAATAATTATTATAATTGGTACGACCAATCTCTTAATTTATAAGTTGCGTTGTGTCAATTTAATTTACCTGAATGAACGAGTGGGTGTTAACAACGCTCACTTTACACACCTTTTAAACTTCAAACAAATGCTATATAAGGTCTCTCAAACACACGGATTATTCATATTACCTACCTACCATACTTACTTACAAGTCCTTCACTTGTAGTCAACGGCCATTGATGTTATAGAACGACGTTAAACTGTGGAATAATAGTAATCATATTAAAAAAGTGCTGTAATATGCCAAACAAATTTCTGTCGAGGGCAACGGCCTCTGCTGTGATAGGTCCTCGTCAAATCTGGATCCATACATCAGCAATCATAAGATTCCGACCCGGTTGTTCTCTGCCAGTGCCAGTCCCAGGTTTGGATAAAGGAGGAGGGCGACACTAATCATCTCTGCTATGGCAGTGTCGCTAAACATGTAACAAGAAGTAATCATAGTAACCCGAACTGAAGGCGGTCATTTAGGTGCAGTAAATGAAGACGTTTTGCAATCAATCAATCAATAAATCGTAATTTATATAGCGCCCCTTGAAGGTACCTACTCAGAGGCGCTCCCGACCGAGATCAAGCGTAAAAAACAGTCTTCAACAGTTTGTGAGATTGAGAACAACTTGGGAGGTGTCGCATAGTCAAGGGAAGCCCATTCCAGGTTGTTGGACCAACCACAGAGAATGAACGCCTCTGCATTGTTGCAGAGCGATTGAAAGGAACCATTAAGTCACCATGGACAGCAGAGCGCAGTGCGCTTCGGCGTATGCAAGTGGAAAGAGGGAGGCAAAGCTCACACAGATAAGAGGGTGCCCAGCCTGATAAGCATCGCCACACCAAGGATGCAATCCTAAATTAGATGCGCTGTGGGAAAGGAAGCCAGTGCAAGACCTCGCGCATATATTGGGATACACGGTCGGACTTAGTGAATCCCCAATAAGTCGTGCAGCAGCACGGTGGACCCTCTCCAACCTCTCAATCCGCTTAAGTCCAACAAACCTGGTCAATGCAAAAGTTATAATATTCCACACCTCTTTTAACTGTGCATTCATCACTCAAATAGTTCCAACATAAGAGGCATAAATCGTGAGACTCTGGTTGTCTATAATAGTCGAAGGTGAAGGTCACTATACGAAGAATATCTGATCACTTAACAGATTTCCATGACATAGATTTATGATTCTCTTAAACTACGCCAATGTTCGTCTTTGACAGTGCTTGAGTGCCAGTCCGAAGTCTGAATGACGGGGGAGGGCGACACTGATGATTCCTGTAATAACACAATGTCTTTAAACTGTCACTACCGCTATGATGCCATAATTATTTCAAATGTCATCGGATTTCGTTTCTATTCAATTTGGTTGTTTCTGCATGCTTACAACACCCATAAACCTTTCCGAAACAGTGGCGCCGCCCTGGCGATCACATCGGTCGTCGTTCAAGCAATTCAAACGTCACTTCGTGTGACGTCTGGTGTCGTGACGTGTCATGCTCTGATTGGTCGTTGAAGACGGCTATTTATAATCGTCTGTCGGATCCGTTTAGTTCTAGTTGATTGGACTTAGACAACAGGCGATCGATCATAAGTTCACCGATCTCTGATTATCGATTACGTGACATACAGTGATTAGTCTAGTCATCTCCCAGAGGCGAGTTCCCACATGAATGACATTCCCCAGACAAATTTCAGAGCTTTTATATATGTATGTATGTGCGCTTATAACATATATATATATAATTGCGTCACATGAACGGGTTGACTATTATTATGATGAAAGTGTTATCCAATAACAGAATATTGAAATAAACGATTACAAAAAGTCATCAGGTTTCAAAGATCTATATTAATTTGATAATGCACTATCGGGATTTGTATATCCAGTAAATTTTATTAGAATTTTGAGGCCAAAAAAGTCATCAGAAAAAAATAGGAGGTCGTCGGCTATGGGTATCAGTAGATAAATCATTCCGAACCGTGGGACCAGTTAGCATAAATACCACCATAAACAATAAAACAAAGGTTGTCACCATGCAGACTGATGCAGTATAAATTGGTACCAGCGTATAAGCTGGGAAGTAAACGGCAAGTCCTGGAAAATCACTGACCCCGTGTCCAGGACCTTGGGATTCGTCTATTGCGGGTTCAAGGGCCAAGAAAAGGAGATGAGCGCCTCATCAACGGGCCTCTGGCCCTGGGATGACTTTACTTTTACTTAACCTCGTAAGACTGTATTAGGACACGCAAATCTTTGTCGACGGCATCCATCCATGTAGCGTCCGTTGAAGATTCTGGTGTGCGTACATTGCACACCTCTCTTAAGTGTAATATTCATCCCATAAAAGTAGGCAGAAGGCGTTTATTCGGTTAAGTCCAACGGTCAACAAAGTTGATGGTTGATGCAAAAGTAATAATATTCCACACCTCTTTTAACCACAGATTCATCACACAAATTGTTCCAACATAATATGCTGACAATAATCGTCATACTCTGCTTCACAGGCGAAGGTGAAGGTCACTATAGTTCAGAGGTTCTCAACTGGTTGTGTCGCGAATACACCGGAGGGGTGTCGCGTAAAAATGGTGTGTCACTGGTATGTCGCGAAGGATTGGTGTGTCGCGAATTGTTAACCTACAGCATACACCCGTCGTTCTTGCATTACACTCACTTACTTTAGCAGTTTAGCAGGCGTGGGCTGTGAAAATTCGTAGCACTCTATGTTTAATTAATTTCATCGCACTCTGGAGTGGTCACAATGTTTGCCTTGTAGGCCACAATCTCTACATGCATGACATAATTATTTTTTGGATGAAGAAATGTGATCTCCCAGTATACAATAAAAATCCGTTAGCGAACGCGTCGAATGAACTGCTACCCAATGCTGTAACGTTCGAAAATAATGTGGAAAATTATATTTAAGAAACGAAATTTTTGCAGATTTAATTTTGTCCTTTCAGCCTGTTTACATATTCAGAGCCAAACAGCCATAATAGCCTAAACAGTGGCGGACAAAGTCCAGAGGCTTCGAGGTCTCAATGCACCCGAACTATTTAACCAAACATTTTCTTTACTTTTCCAGTTTCCATGACAATAATTGGACGTTTTGATAGCGTTTAGTTTCGATAGTGTTTAACTGTCTTTATCCCATGTTTGCCCTGAACTATTAGCTTGGACTATGTGGATAATTAATTGATGATAGTTTTATGCTATTTTTGACCTAATAATAGGTCCATAAAAATTATATCTATCCTATCATGTTCATTCGTTAGTCTCGTAATGCATGGGTAAGGCTCCAAGTTTAAATTGTCCAGAGACCTCTGGCTAAGTTGCTAAGCAATTGTATGTAGACTATAGGTATTGCACTCACAAAACCTATCGATCCTCGAGCGTTTCCCTATCCAAAAAAATCCAGAAGCAAAAGTCCCGTTAACTGTATAGGCCAAGCAATTGACGTAGAGTCATAAAACGACGGAGAATCGCAGAGTTAGCTTCTTGTGATTTAGAATTTTAAAATCATTAGATAGTAAAAAGAATTCAGTGTCAACATTTTCATTCATTAGAAATTTTAACAACTTAAAATAGATAAGCTATTTTTAACTTTAACAAAGGTCCATGTTAAATTTAAAGATATTGACACAATGACGGTTGCATGGTGTGTCGCCAAATTTGGTTGCAAGTTTAGGTGTGTCGCTCGCTGAAAAAGGTTGAGAACCTCTGCATTATACCATGAACATCGGAACACTTAACAGATTTCTATGTAGACTTATGATTATCTTAAACTACGCCAATGTTCGTTCTTTGACAGAGCCAGTCCCAAGTCTGAATGACGAAGGAGGGTAACGCTGATGTCAAATGTCATCGGATTTCGTTTCTATTCATTTTGGTTTTCTCTGCAAGCTTACAACACACATCAACCTTTCCGAAACAGTGGCGCCGCCCTGGTGATCACTTCGGTCGTCGTTCTAGCAATTCAAACGTCACTTCGTGTGACGTCTGGTGTCGTGACGTGTCATGCTCTGATTGGTCGCTGAAGACGGCTATTTATAATCGTCTGTCGGATGCGTTTAGGAGCAGTAGTGTCTAGTTGATTGGACTTAGGCTACAGGCGATCGATCATAAGTTCATCGATCTCTGATTATCGATTACGTGACATACAGTGATTAGTCTAGTCGTCTCCCAGGGGCGGGGTCCACACAGGAATGACAATCCCCAGACAAATTTCAGAGCTTATATATATACAGTATATATATAATAATATATAATATATATACACTGTGTCCCATAAAAAAACACACCAAAAACCTTTGTCATGAAACGCATGTAAATCTAATACTGTGCCCCATAAAAAAAACACCAAAAACCTTTGTCATGAAACGCATGTAAGTCTCATGTTAAATAAGAAAAAGTAATGTTTCATTTAAGAAGATGTTCGAAGTGATGTCCCTTCGCTTGAACGCAGGCTCTCAGCCTTGGCCGCCACTGTTCAATAGCTTTGTCAATGATACTCTGCTTCAACTGTGCCCACACAACGATCAGGCGCTCCTTCAACTCGTCGATGTCCCGTATTGCTGTCTGGTAGACGCGTTCCTGCATTAGACCCCAAATTCTGTAGTCAACAGGATTGAGGTCTGGTGAATTTGCTGGCCAGAGTTCCGGTCCAATGAAGCTTGGTGTTTCACGTCGCAGCAACGCAATGGTGTCCTTTGCGCGATGTGCTGGGGCGCTGTCCTGCTGGAGAATGAACAAGTCGCTTGACATCCTCCTGATCGCTGGCAACATCTGCTCCATCAACAGGATATTCCTGTAATATTCGCCGTTGACCTTCACCCCAGGTTCCACGAAGAACAATTCCGTGCACCCGAGCTTCGAGACGGCGACGGAGACCATCAGTGAGCGGCTGAAAGTCGGGCGGGTCCGCAGTAGGCGATTGGCGTCAACGTTGCGCTTCAGTGTTGTCGTGGATACGTAGAGACGATCGTTCTGAGCGTTGATTGGAGGCGCCACTGTAAACAGCTTCTCGTCAGTAAACCAGATGAAATGGACTATATGCTCGGGAAACTTCCTAAGAAGTTGCTTGCATCGTTCCAAGCGTGAATCTGTGTTGCATGTTGATAACAGTTGGGCACGGCGTTTTTTCAGACACTTCAGCTGAAGGTCATCATGTATTACTCTATACACTGTTCCCCTACTCATTCCAATTTCTCTTTGAATCTGGCGAATTGTTCTGTGAGTTTGTGGTGCGCCCTCCTGGCTTAGCACAAGATCGTTTACTGCATCAATGTTCTCTGGTGTGCGCACCGAACGTGGTCGTCCGCTGCCGGGCTGACGATCCACGCTGGCCGTTTTTCGAATCTTTCGCAGCAGTACATCGAGGCCATTTTTATTCCAACCCTTTTGCGGGAACTCTTTTATCAACCGACGACTACTGTAACCCTTCAACAATACTAAATTCTTAATAAAAATTTTATCTTCGCTGCTGAAAACCATTTTAATTCTAAGTTTAAATGTTTCCAAACACGCCTAGTCGCCTAGTCTGCGTCACTGCCTCTAACAGCAACCACTTCTGTGAGTAAGTAAAATGTTAAATATTTTGTGGCAAAATTATTTGAGAAACAACGTACAAACTTTTATTACAATAGGCTTGGTTTTAAAGAAGATTTTTGAAAAGTTTCTTGGTGTGTTTTTTTATGGGACACAGTGTATATAATTGCGTCACATGAACGGATTTAATATTATTATGATGAAAGTGTTGACCACAAATATTGTGTTAACAGAATATAGATTATAGAAATAAACGATTACTAAAAAGTCATTGGGTTTCAAAGATCAGAATTCAATAATAATATACCATCTGGATTTGTAGTCTATATCTAGCAAATTTTATTAGAATTGTGAGGCCAAAAAGGTCATCAGAAAAACAGGAGGTCGTCGGGTGTCGGCTATGGATATCAGTAGGTAAATCCTTCCGAACCGTGGGACCAGTTAGCACAAATACCACCATAATAAACAAAGGCGTATACATAACCACATGGATGCGTGCACACGTGATAGGCATCCATGATCCAGCCCCCATATTTTCATCAAATGCAGCCCAGACTGAAGCCTGGCCGACATCGTAAATCGGGAAACGACCACGTCTAACTGAATATAATTCGCGTTTAAAGACCGCACTGGCGCCTCGTAAATTCGTCTTCTCGCCAAAGCCGACGCACGACGTCGATTCGAAGGAGTAGAGATAACGGGATGGAGGGTGCACGGTCCGTATACGTCACGGAGCATCGCAGTGGCGCCGCCAAGCGTCTGCCGTCGGAAAATAAAGCGAGCGACGAACATGTGTTCTGATCAATTCGGACGTCAAAGTTAGAGCCGTTGGTATCGATCGAATGGTCATGGAAATGGTCTAACATTCTTATGCATGGAACATCTTCCACATCGGTCGGTACAGACCCACCCACGGTCCCACATCCATGCAGACGCACGTAAAAATTAATACACCATACTCACACGCACACACAGCAGATAGTATACATACAATTTGCAGACAAATTACAGACAATCATTTATCACGGCTTAATAGCCAGAATTTTTTCCGGGAGTGTTAAATTACTCGACCTGGTTCAAAGGACGTGACTATAGGGTAATTGACAATGGCTAGAAAATGTCTATCATCTGCCAATCGAGTCAGAAAATGCCAGTCTTAAGCCTGCGGAATTGAGGAGGGTGACATCAAAGAAAACAAACCTACCAGATAGGGTGACTCCCTTTAAGACACTAGCAAACATGAATGGCAGTTTACTTACTTTGCAGAAAGTTTTTTTTTATTTATTTCGAAAAGCAATCACTTAAACACCTTTTACAGTGTTTTTCTCACTCTATTTATAAATATAGACAAGTAGCTGAATAAGTCAGACGAGTTAACTTTAATTCAGTGTAATTGAGAACGTATACGAAATAGCGAAAAATCACGAAATCAATAGCTTGAAAACAACCGTCTCAACTGTTGAAGGAAAGTTACATAATTATCAAACATACTAACGCGAAGAATTATCATTATGTATGCGTTATTAAAGTAATCGCCATCCGAGTAAAATACGGCATCAACATAGGGATACTATGAGTATACAATCACACAACCTGCAGTCAGACATTGTAGCAATTGGTGTGTGAACAACTGAAAAGCGACGAAAGAATTCATACAATCATTCATTCGTTCGTTCGTTCGTTCGCTTATTCATTCATTCATTCATTCATTCATTCGTTCGTTCATTCATTCATTCATTCATTCGTTCATTCGTTCGTTCGATTTTCATTCATTCGCTCATTCATTTATTCGTTATTGCATTTGTATAACGCCTCTTCAAGGGGGACAACTCAGAGGCGCTCCCATCCCCGCGCGGTTAAATAATGCTGTGTTGGGATGAGGGGAATGAATAAGCCAGGGTTCTAGAAAGGAAGCTGAGCATCAAGAGGCGATCAGTCAAGGTCAGGAACAGAGGATGGTTAGTTATACTGAACTGAACTGAAACACAATTAGTATTTTTGCTGTGGTAAGATGTCGTTCTACTTGGAATAATAATAATTTTGGCCAATTTCCCCCTAAAGCTGACTCCGAGCTGCACGTATACACTCTAGCAGTGCCAGTCCGAAGTGTGGAGAAACGAGGAGGGCGCCGCGAATCATCTTTGCTAAGACACGGCGTCGTTAAACAGCAACCAATCAGCCAATCAGGTATCTCGGGCTTTAGTCTATATATAGTTACAGTCATGAATAATTGGCCGTGTCACCCGTCACAAGCCTTACACTATTATAGGCCTACTACCAAATTGCTTAATCAAGATTTTAGCGTCATTTTGTGACGTCAAAGGCCATTACATTCGACAAAAGTGGTGTTTGATTTTGATTCGTAATGCGTTGCTAGCCATGTAGTATTATAGCAGTAGATGACCTTTCTAAAGGGTGTCTATTCTCTACAGAAAGTACAAGGGCTACTTCAGCAAATTGCTGCTTAAGAGGATAACGGGGAAGGCGAGACCAGCATGACATGGTTGGATCCAGATTTGACGAGGGCTTATGACAACAGAGGCCGTTGCCCTCGACAAAATTTGTTTGGCATATTTCAGCACATAATAATTATATAAAATATATAAAACCCTGACATCTACCGCTTCATGCTATCGTAGCAACTGTGGCTGACTAATTATATAGTTTTAGCAATAAGCGTTTTAAAGGTGTTCAAGAAATGCCACGCATCATCTATATAGTGTTCAACGGCATTATTTCAGAACACTGCCATTATCAGTCCATGCCAAAACAAATCAATAATCAATCAATCAATCAATCAATCAATCAATCAATCAATCAATCAATCAATCAATCAATCAATCAATCAATCAATCAATCAATCAATCAATCAATTAATCAATCAATCGATCGATCGATCATTCAATCAATCAATCATTCAATCAATCAATCATGCAATCAATCAGTCGATCAATCAATTCGTTTATTTAACGTAATAAAGCTAATACGGACGCAACGTAAACAGACAATGTTGTTCAATGCATTTACAGAGAAATTCAGATCGCCAAGATAAAATATCACTCTGGTATAGATGCGCTAATAAAGACTGCGCGAATTGAAGTTCTTTATGATGCTCTTTAATAGGTACTTAGAACCTAGGTTGTCAATCAATCAAGCAACCAATCAATCAATCATTTACCCGTGATAACGTGCAAATCGTTCAATTGGTCCGCTATGGCATCACAAAATATAAAGTCACCTAAGTAGTGTTGATTTTCGGTTAATAACCAATAACAATAACATATTTCAATTGTTTTCAAAACTCTTGAAGCATATAGATAGAATAATGATTATAGTATGATCGACGTTTATTTACAACCGAGAAACAGCATGCTTGCCACTGAATATTTATAAAGTAGTGATTCAATTCATGACGAAATTGTAACGTTTGCTGTTGAATAATCAAGAACCGGTGATTTCTTAACGGTGAAATGCGATGCTTTCTGCTGAATTAGTTTATAGAGCTGTGATTGATTAATGCGTAACCGCCAAAACATAGTTCTCTACTAATTTACCTCATAAAAAGATGCAAATTGATCGTGAACTGTGTATCTAGTTTGCAGAGTCTATAAATTATGTACAAACACGTAGGCCTACCTGAAAAAATACAAAGCAGCTTGTCATCAGTATTTCTGGGGTCTTACATTGAGAATAGTTTTACCGCTCGGTCTATTACAGGAAGCATCTGAAAATCGAGAGGATTAGCATTTTAATGAGACCCTAGATTATATAGCGCTAGGTGATGGTTCATCAAGGTGTCTAAAAAGTGCAAGAGTTACTTTGATAAGCTGCCGATTGAGAATGGATATATCAATCATTCAATTCGCTTTATTGCAACCAGAAAACAAGATGACATCAAAAACAGAAAATATGCATGCATTGGCTACAAAGGGGGGCCCTAAAAGGATTGACATCCCGCTGGGGAGGGTCACCCAAGTAAGAAAAAATACCAAGAAATATTGTACAAGATAGCAAAAAAATTAAAATTAAATCAAATTAGGTGATGACAGATTGCAAAAAGTTTAAATTGTAAATAGCATGTAGAGGAACAAACTTAACTATATACTTAAGTAGAACCTTAACTACAAGTGGTCATGTGCACTTCTAAGTAGACTTAGTGGAGGAAAGAAAAACACGAAGTCTCTTTTTAAAATATAATTTATTAACATTGATTAACCTAGCCGAATAATATTTTATTTCAGTACTAAACATTTTTAAGGTGTTCGAAAATGTCGCGGTTGTATTACAGAGCTCAACGACATTCAGAACCCTGTTATAATCAGTCCGTTAATCGATCAATCAATCAATCAATCAATCAATCAATCAGTCAGTCAGTCAGTCAGTAAGTAAGTAAGTAAGTAAGTAAGTAAGTAAGTGAGTGAGTAAGTAAGTAAGTAAGTAAGTGAGTAAGTAGGTAAGTAAGTAAGTAAGTAAGTAAGTAAGTAAGTAAGTAAGTAAGTAGGTAAGTAAGTGAGCAAATAAGTAAGTAAGTAAGTAAGCCAGTGAGTCAGTCCGTCAATAAATAAATAAATAAATAAATAAATAAATAAATAAATAAATAAATAAATAGATAAATAAATCAATTAATCAATCAATTGACTAGGTCACTCGCTAGATCACTCGCTAAATCAATTTGTCTATTTAAAGTAAAAACGCTTACATAAACGCAACTTACACAGAAAGTTATTATTGATCAGGACTGTAAAGGAGAAATTCAAAACGCATGAATAACATAATAATATTTATCATGCCAGATGATGCGCTCATCAAGAATGCGCGAAATGAAGTTAGAATGGTCATTAATAGGAAATTAATGAGAAGTTATGTAGTTCAGCTGGAAAGTTTTATCTTACACTAAAGAGGGCAGGGAGCAAAGCTGGACGGACGTGATTGGGGTTATTGTTAACGGCTAGATAACGTTTGTCATCAGATGCCTCGGTCAATTGAGCCAGAAAATGCCCGTCGCAAACCTGCGGAAATGAGAATGGTGACGCTAAAGACCTCTGGAAGTCATGATGAGATGTCAAATTTCGATACTGTTACACACCCTTTTAATGCTGGCAACTTCGAACGACATTTTGCCAACTGGACCTTAATTACTTTGCAGATAGTTTTTCATTCGGAAACATCACCGTTTTATAGAATGTCACACACTCAATCTATGCTGAAGAAATAACTTGCTGTCGTCCAGAACTATTCAGTGGGATTGAGAATTGACGAAAAAACGAAGAATTTACGAAATCAAAAACTTGATATCAAATTAACTCAACTCAAGAAGGAAAATTACATCTGAAATACAGAAAACAAAGAATTGTCATTATGCATTTGTTATTAAAAGTACCCGTCATCAATTATACATGTATATACATGTATCAAGTAAAATACCGACAGCCACGTATAAGGGCACCGCGTGTAGTCTCACACAACCTTCGGGCAGACATGTATAACAAACGATCAGGGCTCTATTAGACACCCTTTTAATGTTAATAATATAATATATATAAAACCAGAGCACTGTTGCTTGTAGTCTCAAACAACGATTTGGCAGACGTGTAACAAACGATCAAACGACACCCTTTTATTGTTGATAATATAACATTATATACAAAACAAGAGCACTGTAGCGTGTAATCTCAACATGCATCAAACGATGTGCGTAAAAATAGCAAAATCAATGGAAGAAATTATAATAAAATAAAGAGAAACACAATATTTACTTTCTTTAAGGACGTCAACGGCCATTATCGTTACAGGAGGTGAATAATGTCGTTAGACTTGGACTATTAATAATGTTTGCCAATTTCCGCCTAAAAATTACTCCGCAACTGCACGTACTTTGGCAGTGTGGACACGGTGGTGTAGTGGGTATGTTCGTCGCCTTGCATCCGAAGGGTTGCAGGTTCGAATGCACCTCAAGTCACTTCGTAGGAACCTATGGCAAGTCCTTCACTCGCAATTGCTCAGCGCTTCGGCGTGAAACTCCGATTCAGTGTCCGCGCTGTAATCGGGAGCGCCACCGAGTAAATAGGTTGAAGGGCGCTACAACAAATGAACGTGCAAACAAACAAACAGTACCAGTCCCAAGTCTTTAGAAACGAGGAGGGCGACACGAATCATCTTTGTTATGACGCGGAAACTGACCAGCCAATCAGATCTTTTGAGTAAGCCTAAAATAATACAGTAAAAAAAAGACGGTGTTAAGGCGACTACATCTTCTCGGCGGCTAGTCCTCGTTGTCGCCGTCATTCACTTTCCCATTGAAAGTCTACAGTTCGTGTACTCATCACAACTGCGATAGCTAGGGATGCAAGTTGAGGGATTCTCGTAGAAAATTTCCGCCACGGTGGAGCATTTGTATGTACATGTATGTATATGACCATTTATATAGCGCTTTAGCAAGAATCTCACGAAGGCGCTAAAGCATTTAATGGCAGGACAGCCTTAATTAATGAAGTGATTGGATTTTAGTTGATGTCTCTGCTCAACGACACTGCGTAATAACAAAGAAAATTAGCGTCGCCCTCCTCCTTCATCCAGGCTTGAGACTGGCACTGCCTCCTACAACCATGGCACGTGATTGTCATGGTTCTAGATTTTAGTATTATTACTGTCCATTGGATCAAGGACTGTGTTCAAACTTACACAGCAGCTGATTTTATGGGGATGAGTAGTGCAATTAATTATTGGAATGCGTCTAGGGAAAATAAAGCACCGTATAGAAACGTTATAAAGGTGTCGAAATAGAGCAACAACAGCGAGATGGTTATGATTGTTGATGGTGATGATGATGATGATGATGATGATGATAACATAACATAACATAACATAAGTTTTTATTGCTCCCAAGTAAGAAAAAAAAACATAACATAATACAAGTTCAGATCAGTACTAAATTGGGCTACAAAGGAAGGACCTAAAAGGACCGAGGTCCCGCTAGCAGGGCCACCTATGCATCAGTATATTTATAAGTGGAAATTGGTAACATAAGCAGTGGGAGTCATCAGAGTTCAAAATGGAATAATACAAATTAATATTATCTAGTATAAGAATATTATAGATAAACAAACAGAATATAAAGAATAGTTAAACATTTAAAGTGAGTAAGTGAGCACGCAAACGTTTTTTAAAGAGGAGGAGATTAGGCGCATCACGAATATCGATAGAAAGATTGTTCCAAACAGCTGGACCAGCTGTCTTAATTGAGAACTTGCGAGTGTTGGTGTGAGCAAATATCGGTCTATAGTTGGAGGCTGTTCTAGTACTGTAAGAATGGATAGTCGAACCGGTGTTAAAATAGTTGGCAAAGGTTTGGGGTAATAGGCCATGCCTATAGCGAAACATGAATTCACCAGTTTGAAATATTCTTATTTGATCTATTGTTAAAATACCGTTGAGAAGAAAAAGTTGGGCAGTATGACACTTGTAGGGAGATTTAGTAATTAGTCTAATGGCCCTTTTTTGCAAAATAATCAAACGGGTAAGACTCGAAGAATAGTTTGAGGCCCAGACAAAGTTGCAATATGCTAAATATGGGTAGACTAATGTGTAATATAGGTTAGTTAATATGTTAGCTGGTAACTTATATGCGATACGAGATAAAATACCTATATTTTTGGCCAGTTTGATAGATATTTCGGAAATGTGTTCCTTCCAGGTCAAATTCTGATCGACAACTACGCCAAGAAAGTTTACTTTGTTAGTTTGGGGGATGGGTACACCATCAATAAGTAATGGGGGTGCTTGCGTGGGGGGGATTTTTCTGTGGGAATTAAAGAGAATATAGGATGTTTTACTTAGATTTAGGGAGAGTCTATTTGCTTTAAACCAGTCACCTACAAGGGGTAATTCAAGATTTACAATTTGGAATAAGTTTTCATGGGACTTGTGCGAAATAAAAACGTTCGAATCATCAGCAAACAGTTCAAAATGTAACAAAGAGGAAACATGAGGCAGGTCATTTATATAAAGTAAAAATAGTAGTGGCCCCAGGATGGAGCCCTGGGGAACACCAAATTCGATTGGGCGAAGTTTCGATGCCTTAGTATTACATTGAACCAGCTGTTGTCTATTTTCTAGGTAACTTTTAAACCAAAGAAGTGGCAACCCTCTTATGCCATAATTATCCAACTTTTTCAAGAGGATTGCATGATTAACAGAATCAAATGCTTTTGAAAGATCGAGGAATATTCCCACAGAATACTCATTGTTTTCTATAGCTTGTGATATTTTATCCTGAATATTCAGGAGAGACATGGCAGTCGAATGACCGGTCTGAAATCCATGTTGGTTTAAGTAAAGAATTTTCTTTTTAAGAACGTAGTCATACAGTCTATTATACATGGCTCTTTCAACTAACTTAGAAAAGTAAGGTAAAACCGATATTGGTCTATAATTGCCTAGTTCAGATTTATCACCCTGTTTGAAGATCGGTGTAACCTTGGCAATTTTTAATGCGGGTGGGACAATTCCAGTGGCGAAAGAGCAGTTTATAATTTCCGATAGAGGAGTGGCGAGTAGATTTAATAATGCACTAGTAGTATATGGGTTGATATCATCCGCGCCAGAGCTGTGAGTAAGCTTAAGAGACTGGTTGATGGAAATAAGCTCTTCAGGGGTCGTAGAGGTTAAAACAAAGGACTCGGGAAGAGAAGGCATCATATAGGATTGAAAGGTGTTCTGAGAGGCCGGAATTTTGTCAGCTAAAGTTTTAGCAATACTCGAAAAGTATGAGTTAAATCTTTCAGCCATAGTTTCTGCATCAGTTATTTTAACACCATTAATGCATAATTCATCAATTTTTGTATTGCTATTGGATGTGCTAAGAATGGATCTTATGACCTTCCATGTATGTTTTAAGTCGCCATTGTATTTTTGAAGTTCAGAGGTATAGTAATTTGCTTCAATTTTAATTCTCAGTGACTTAAATTTATTTCTATATTTAATAAAATTCGCTTTATTGTTGGCTGTAGGGTACTTAATCGATTTAAGATAAAGTTTTGATTTAGTTTTGCATGACTTTAGCAGGCCACTGGTCATCCATGGTTGCTTACAAGAATTACGCTTATGTCTAGTGCGCGGCTGCAATGGAAATGCTTTATCATAAGCTGCCTTGAATGATGATGATGATGATGATGATGATGATGATGATGATGATGATGATGATGAGGATGATGATTTGATGATATTATTCATCATCAATTATTCTTCGGAAGTGGTGTAATATTAATAATAATAATAATAATAATAATAATAATAATAATAATAATAATAATAATAATAATAATAATAATAATAAAAGTAATAATAATAATAATAATAATAATAATAATAATAATAATAATAATAATAATAATAATAATAATAATAATAATAATAATAAAGAGAGAAAAAGAAACAAATACTCAGATTTGACGGAAACACATTGACACAAAAAAATTAATAATAATAAAGATATAATGCAGTAGCATTCAGATTTCAATGGCACGTTCGCACAACGCACCGAGAACTTACTACGCTCAGTGCAGTTTGCTTGTTAAGTCTATAGCTCCCTACCTCAAGGTTGGGTGAATATGTGCAAGCAGACGTTTTTAATAACTTCTTCATACCCAATGCTTCTATCCATAAATATAACACTAGATCACGTCTTAAATTACATTATAATTCATGTAAAACCAACACTAAACAATTCACTGTCAGATTTTCCGGACTCAAACTTTATAAATATTCAGTATCTAATAATATTTCATTGCATTATTTACTCTAAATGTGCATTGTGAATTGTGGAATGTATAATATATTGAATCGATTCCAGTAAATTTGATTTGAATATACTGGGCCATGTATATGGAACTCGTTTCCTAATCATATTCAGCAAGCTTCCAGTTTAAAAAGGGCAAAATCACTACTGCGCAACTACTTGATTAATGACTGCAACGATATTTAACCTTATAGGCAATGTTTTTTATTTTATTTTTTTATTATTTTTGTGTGTGTTTGTTTTGTGTTCTTTAGTTAAGTTTACTACATTAATTGTCATCTCATGCTTTTTTTAGCCTATTGTTCAATTCATGATGTCAACCGTCTAGCCATCTGTTAAAATTACACATGTAATTAGGTGTCCCTGTTAGCGGGATATTCATCCCTTAGGGCCTTCCTTGTTGCCATCCGATTATATGAAACATGTTATACTATGTCTATTGTTTATGGTTGATGGTTGCAATAAATGAATTGAATTGAATTTGTACAGAATGAATTATCTGCTATAACGTTTGTCTTCATCAGACAGAACCCGTTATTAAATTAACAATAGGACGTTTCTAGGAAATATAAGGCCTCAGATAGATACATTATGAAGGTGTCGAAATAGAACAACAATTATTATAGCGAGATGATGTTGTTGATGATGAAGATGATGACGACGACGACGATGATAATGATGATGATAGTAGTAGTGGTAGTAGTATCAGTAGTAGTAGTAGTAGTAGTAGTGGTAGTGGTAGTAGTAGTAGTAGTAGTAGTAGTAGTAGTAGTAGTAGTAGTAGTAGCAGTAGCAGTAGCAGTAGCAGTAGCAGTAGCAGTAGCAGTAGCAGTAGCAGTAGCAGTAGCAGTAGTAGTAGTAAAATAATAATTGCAATTGAGTTCGTGCACATAATTTTATACATCAATTGAAAGTCATTGAGTTTGTATTGATTGCCGTTATTTTGTCAATGAACGGCTAATAATTATAGTTTCAACTTTACGACGCTTTGTGCTGTCAAATATCATTAGCGACGCCCTCCTGCTTCGTCCATGGCTTTGGACTGGCACTGTCAGTGTAAAAACATTGGCGAAGTACAACACGTAAGTTTTATATAGCGCCTACATACATGTATATCGGCTGTCCCTGAGGAACGCGGAACATGGAACAAGGAACATTCCAGCAGCAGACGACCTGGCAATCTTCATTAGGATTGAGGATCCAAGTCGCAGTCCCACTGGCGCCCTTGTCCATCGTAGATCTCTCGTCTGAAGCGCAGATGCGACAACCGCAACTGGACAACCGGACAACCGAGGTCCCCTACCCTCACCCCTCCCTCGCCCCTTTCCGCCCCACCCACGTGGGACGGTTACTGATTCGCATTAAACAGATGTTTCGATTATTGACAGTTCGACTCTGATCGTCACAGGAAACGACGATAGAGACGTCTGGGGGGAGGGAGGGCGTCCAGATTACTTCTACGTACATTCCCTCTGTCTCTGTCTATTCCTGTGCGTCTGTCTGTCTGTCTGTCTGTCTGTCTGTCTGTCTGTCTGTCTGTCTGTCTCTCTCTCTCTCTCTCTCTCTCTCTCTCTCTCTCTCTCTCTCTCTCTCTCTCTCTCTCTCTGTATCTCTCTGTCTACTTCTCGGTTTCTTCTCTTCAAAGCTGCCTCTTTTCTCTCTCTTACTTTGTCTGTCTCCCTGTTCGTCCCTCTTTGTGTCTCTCCGTCTGGTCTCTCTTTCTCTCTCTCGTTTCCCCTCTATCTCTAACTCTGTCTCTGTCTCTGTCTCTGTCTCTGTCTCTATCTCTGTCTCTAACTCTAACTCTGTCTCTGTCTCTATCTCTATCTCTGTCTCTAACTCTGTCTCTGTCTATATCTCTGTCTCTAACTCTGTCTCTGTCTATATCTCTGTCTCTAACTCTGTCTCTGTCTCTATCTCTGTCTCTAACTCTGTCTCTGTCTGTCTGTCAACTTAAAACTCTTTCTCTGCGGTTGTCTGATAGTCTCTCTTTGTCTGTCTGCATGCCTATCTGTCTGTCTGTCTGTCTGCCTGTCTATTTCTGTCTCCGCTACGTATTCGTTGGCTCCGGCAGCTGTCACGGATGATGGACTCTGGCGACGGATGTCTGGAGCGGACGTCCTATAGTGTCCAGATAAGAGGTTGATGGATGGACGGATGGGGGAGGGAGGTCCCTACCACTCGTCTCCAGAATATGGTCCAGCAACTGAACCCAAAACGATTAGGACACAATTAGACAAATTGTGTATAATCAGGCATACACTACTAATAATGTATGTATGTATGTATGTATGTATGTATGTATGTATGTATGTATGTATGTATGTATGTATGTATGTATGTATGTATGTATGTATGTATGTATGTATGTATGTATGTATGTATGTATGTATGTATGTATGTATGTATGTATGTATGTATGTATGTATGTATGTATGTATGTATGTATGTATGTATGTATGTATGTATGTATGTATGTATGTATGTATGTATGTATGTATGTATGTATGTACATGTATGTATGTATGTATGTATGTATGTATGTATGTATGTATGTATGTATGTATGTATGACAATTGTATGTATGTATGTAAGTATGCATGCATGTGTGTATGTATTCAACTAGCTCCTCTACTTTATGTCTGGTTCTGTCTTCTCTGCTGTCAAGCTATACCCCTGAGCATATCACTCAGACGCCAGTGCCAATGCACAATGACCTGCTCTGTGTCCATTATGTTACTTTCTCCATCGCGAGATACAATGACGTATTGTTTCGTCCTGTACTCAACAGATGGCGTCCAATCCTTCTCCATCGTTCCAATCACGCATATCATTAGTCCTTACCATTTGAACTCTGACAAATGGCCAGTATCAAGCTAGAGGTCAACAAAGGCCAACAATAGACGACAGAACAATACAATAGAACTCATTGAAGTGAAGTTCAATTAATTATAGATGACAGTACAATACAACGGAACACAATACAGTCCAGAACAATAGATGACGATGCAAAACAATAGAGCACAATGCAGTGCAGTTCAATAGACGACACTAGGGTCTACGATGCCTTAAAACACAATGCTGTGCAGTACAATTATAGAAGACAGTACAATACAATGGCGTACAATACCGTGCAGTAGAATGGACGAAAAAATAATACAATGGAACACAATACCGTGCAGTACAATAGATGACAGTACAATACAATGGAACACAATGCATTGCAGTAGAATGGACGAAAATACAATACAATGGAGCACAATACAGAACATTACATTGACACTTGAGAGTGACAACACAGAAACAGACTATACAAGCATCTTCTACAGTAATTCGTCAGACATGGAAACAAGCACCGACTTCTGGCGCCACATCATTGCTTCGCCTGCACACAAGGTCGCAGCCGATCACAAATTACATTTCCACATAATTACATTACGTCGCGATAATCAAATCCAGCAAGGCGTGGAAGTCGTTTCCGTTGGGCGGTATTTGGGCTTGGATACAGCACCCAGTTGCAAGACTGCGTGTTGCAATGCTCCGGTATATCCATGCAACGGTGTATTGAATTAGGCGTGGTGAACTAGCCAGAGTCTCGAGGCAGGGTGAAGCCTGTGATCCTGGGCCGGACTCATAACCCTGGGGAAGGGGTGAGAGGCGTTTGACCTCCCACTGACCTCTGTCGGCGCCCGATGAAACAGGAAGCCAATCGTCGCCGCGCCGAATAGATTAGCGCACCGCGCGCCTTAACTCCAAGGATGGGGACGTTTGCACCTGGTCGCATAATGTATAATTGGGCGGGTGATATAATCATTATAATCTGGCGTTATTGTTAAAATGTGATGTAGATTAAATCTCCGAGATTTCTCAACGCTGCAAAATCACCGAGATTTCTCCACTATAAACTTAAGACACTCTTTTTCACGAACTCTTACCCTGCCTCATCTGATCCTCCACCCTCCAATTCCTGACTCAGACGACGCGCGCCTTAGTAGCTGTTCCGCCACCTCTGATCCTATGGTAACTCGACCCGGACCACCTTTGGACTACTCTTACGGACAACCCTTCTGACTCAATGCAGCGCTAGTGAATAAGCTGGTGTCCCGCGCTTGGCTTTTGGGTGGCGCGTTTGAAATTTCAAGTTTACGATTACGATTACGAACTAGGAAATTTGGGGCATGTTTTATTGCATGTCCTTTGCCAGTAAGGTTTTCTATGAATCGAGAAGCTTACTGAGCTCAGTGCAGTTTGCTGGTTGGGCCTATCGTTCCCCACCTCATGGTTGGGTGAATATGTGCAAACAGGCGTTTCTAGAGATCACGCTCGGTCAGCCGGTCAATAATCACCGGCTGGACATTGAATGACCACGACTGGACGGACGAAGGCTTTCGTCAAAGATGGACGCCTGTAGAAAAGCAATGGTAGCAAAACAGACTTGCATGCTGTATTATTTCCAGAAATGTGCTTTCATCTACATGCTTCTACAAAAGCGTCTCTTGAACTCAAATGCAATGGTGGAAACACACAGAGGTAAAACTGAAACCGCAAAACACACGAAGGTAATGGTAAGAAACACACAAAGGTAAAGTTTAAACCGCAAAACACACGAAGGTAATGACAGAAAAGACACAAAGGTAAAGATGAAACCGTAAAACACACGAAGGTACCGGTAATGGTAAGAAGCACACAAAGGTAAAGGTGAAACTGTAAAACACAGAAGGTAATTGTAAAAGCACACAGAATGGACTGAAAAACATTTGTTTATATACTGATTCATATTATAGACGTCTCATACAAACGCCAAGGCAGATGTTTTGCAGTGTATTATAGTAAATGTTTAATAACACTGTCATAGCAACAATGTTTAACGCTGCCCTCCTCTTTCATTGACACTTTGGACTGGCAACACAGTGCCAGCACTAGTGGCGGAATCACGGAATCTAATGGATAAACCAATAAACAAACCCTCTTATTTGCTTCCATTAGCAGGCGTCCAGCACTGAATTTCGAGTCCTTACGCTACAGTACTGGTTACTACAGCTGAACCCGACAGACCGTATATTATACGGCGTATAATGTATTAGCTTACTTGCGTGCAGAACTTCGCTTTGTGTTACTTTGCTATTGATAAGAAGTCCATCCATGGACTGGTAGCGTTCACAAGGCAGAAGGAAGGGTCTGTATGTCGTGATATCAAAGAGAGAGAGAGAGAGAGAGAGAGAGAGAGAGAGAGAGAGAGAGAGAGAGAGAGAGAGAGAGAGAGAGAGAGAGAGAGAGCGAGAGAGAGAGAGGGAGGAAGGGAGGGAGGGAGGGAGGGAGGGAGAGAGAGCGAGAGAGCGAGAGAGAGAGAGAGAGAGAGAGAGAGAGAGACAGAGAGAGAGAGAGAGAGAGAGACAGACAGACAGACAGACAGACAGACGGACGGACGGACGGACGGACAGACAGACAGACAGACATACAAACAAACAAACGCACACAAACAGATTGACATAGATGCAGACAGGCAGACAGGCAGGCTGGCAGAGAAAGAGTGAGACAGGGACAGAGACAGAAAGAGAGAAGGAGAGAGAGAGAGAGAGAGACAGAGGCTGAAGAAAGAGAACGATAGAAACGGAGAGACAGAGACAGATAGGGATAGGTATAGAGAGTGAATTCGACAAAATGACAAAGAGATACAGAGAGAACCAGACAGAGACAAAGGCAGAGGTAGAGATACGGAGAGACAGACGGAAACAGATAGGTTGACTGACACACATATGGATAGACAGACAGACAGACATATATGCATGGACAGACAGACAGACAGACAGACATATATACATAGACAAACAGACAGACACAGACAGACACAGAGACAAATGCAAATTCTCGTGGCTTTTAAACCCTTCGGTCTCTGAAATCCGACTGAAAAGCCGACTTGATTTATGAAGACACGCAGGACTTGGTCTGGCGACTCATCTCCGCTGTGAAAAGCGGCTGATTTACGATCCAATCCGCACCTAAGTCTGTCCGATTGTCGGCTGCACGGCCAGACCCGACGAATAAGCTGCCGCTGAGTAGACAGCCGTTGACTACAGCCGCTTAGCAGCTGGGTAACTAGACGCTTAGTTTAGCCGATTTGAATAGCCATTCAGGATAGTTACGTCTGCTCCAACAGACGCTTAGATAAGTTGCTAGTAAACCTCTACATTTCCGTTTTTATGAGACGTTGCTAGTAAATCCACATAACTGATAAGTAGAGAAGATTGTATAAGTAAGGAAATGCTTGTTACTTAAAAAACATTTCTATATGGACATACCGGCCGATCGACATACATGTACATACACGTATGTATACATACACACATAAATGCATACATACATACATACATACATACATACATACATACATACATGCATATACATACATACATACACACACACACAAACACACACACATACATACATACATACATACATACATACATACATACATACATACATACATACACACATACATACATACATACATACATACATACATACATACATACATACATACATACATACATACATACATACATACATACATACATACATACATACATACATACATACATACATGCGTATGTGTGCGTGTGTATGTGTGCGTGTGTGCGTGCGTGCGTGCGTGCATGCATGCATGCATGCATGCATGCATGCATGCACGCACGCACGCACACACGCATGCATGCATACATACATACATACATACATACATACATACATACATACATACATACATACATACATACATACATACATACATACATACATACATACATACATACATACATACATACATACATACATAGGTCTACACGCTCACATAATACATGTAAGTACATGTATTATATGTTTCGCCAAAAATTCGGAGGCCCAATACATATATATTTGTGCGTGTGTGTATAATTGTATAATTATGTATAATTACAATTATAGGCTTAGTTATGTATATTCATAGTGCTTACAGCGTGTTCATATCAATGGTCGAAGGCATCTATGAGAGTGAGTGCGATTTCTATGACGAGTGAGTACGCACTTCCTCTACAGCATAAACACCGGCCATATATATTTATTTATATATATATGTATATATATATATACAATTATACCTACATATATATACATACATATATATATATACACACATATACAATTACACATACATATATATATATATATAATATTGTCGGTGCAATAACAACAGCATCGTCGATAATAATATTATGGTACGCACGGAATACAGATCTGCTTCAGTCGTGCGTCAATGATTACTTACACACTCAACACACGATCACTCGTTCATCTGAACTCTGACGTATGACCTTTGAACTTTGTACTCTGCCATTCGCATTAAAATAATACTGGACCGTTTGGCACTCTAGCGGTGGTTGTTGGTGCGCAGCTTTTGAATAATGGCAGTAGTTGTATTGGCGGAAGCAGTGGTAGTAGTAGAAGCAGTAGTGTGAGTGGTAGTAATGGTAAAGGTAGTAGTAGTTCTGTTAAAAATAGAAGCAGTAGTGGCATAGTATATTTGTAGTAGTTGACTAAATAGCAGCAGTAGTTGTTGCTGCTGTTGTTGGTATTGTTGCTGTCGTTGTTGTTGTTGTTGTTGTTGCTGCTGCTGCTGCTGTTGCTGCTGTTATTGTTGATGTTCGTGTATCTGTAGAAGTTGTAGTTGTAGTATAGAAGTAGTTTCAGTTTAACAACAATTTACGCTGCTACAAAGCTCATTAGCGTCCCCCTCCTCTTTATCCAGGTTTACTAGGTTTAGGACTGGCACTTTTAAGTGCAAACAGTAGCGGTGCTGTATAAACGCGGTAGCCTATGCTTATCTTTTGTGTATCAGTGAGAGAATGAGCTGCCATTCAATACGACGTCTAGTCTCTCCATACTACACTACAGTAGACTATAATGCACTTTGCAACAAGAGCGATGGTAATTCAACTCGCGAGAGCCCCAAATTCCCAGGATTCATTGCAACGTGGGTTCAGATATGGGGTGACTGCAGAGACGCAAAGCAATTCCCCAATCGCATCATCGGTCGACTGATATAATAAAGAAGATGTTCTGCAGCAGACGTGTATAAACTTATATCAGACAAATCTTTGATCGATCAAAGAAGATGTTCAGACGGAAAAAGACTTCGACGCAAATCGACTTGACTTTCAAAGCCCTCTGATAGATGCATCCACGTGTATATTGTAATTGAAAATTTCCTCATAGAATTAGGCATTCGACCCGTTGACTATATTTTAACGCGCTACCTGTTACACAAAAGCTACAGACTGAATGCTTTAATGCGGGGCTTGCACATGGGGCGCGGTGGTGTAGAAGTTGGTTCGGTGTCTCGGAGCCGGAGGGTTCCAGGTTCGATTCCTTCTTAAGCAGCCGCGTAGGGACCTTGAGCAAGTCCTTCACTCGTAATTTCTTATGCGCTTCGTAGTGAAACGTCGATGCAGTGTTCGCGCTGTAATAGGGAGCGCCTCTGAGTAGAAAGCTTGAAGGGCGGTATAATTATAATGCGATAAATAAATGAATAAAATAACAAATTGGATCGCGTGACACCAGATTTTTATGTTATTGGTTTCTATAGAAACGTGACACACAAATCCAAATAGGGACATCAATTTTCGACTGTTGTATGACGTTAG
>OX457052.1:33498343-33510843 GCA_949752735.1 Lumbricus terrestris
TGGATGGATGAATGGGTGGAAAGATGGATGGAAGGATGAGTGGGTGGAAAGATGGATGGATGGATGGATGAATGGGTGGAAAGATGGATGGAAGGATGAGTGGGTGGAAAGATGGATGGATGGATGGATGAATGGGTGGAAAGATGGATGGAAGGATGAGTGGGTGGAAAGATGGATGGATGGATGGATGAATGGGTGGAAAGATGGATGGAAGGATGAGTGGGTGGAAAGATGGATGGATGGATGGATGAATGGGTGGAAAGATGGATGGAAGGATGAGTGGGTGGAAAGATGGATGGATGGATGGATGAATGGGTGGAAAGATGGATGGAAGGATGAGTGGGTGGAAAGATGGATGGATGGATGGATGAATGGGTGGAAAGATGGATGGAAGGATGAGTGGGTGGAAAGATGGATGGATGGATGGATGAATGGGTGGAAAGATGGATGGATGGATGGATGAATGGGTGGAAAGATGGATGGAAGGATGAGTGGGTGGAAAGATGGATGGATGGATGGATGAATGGGTGGAAAGATGGATGGAAGGATGAGTGGGTGGAAAGATGGATGGATGGATGGATGAATGGGTGGAAAGATGGATGGAAGGATGAGTGGGTGGAAAGATGGATGGATGGATGGATGAATGGGTGGAAAGATGGATGGATGGATGGATGAATGGGTGGAAAGATGGATGGAAGGATGAGTGGGTGGAAAGATGGATGGATGGATGGATGAATGGGTGGAAAGATGGATGGAAGGATGAGTGGGTGGAAAGATGGATGGATGGATGGATGAATGGGTGGAAAGATGGATGGAAGGATGAGTGGGTGGAAAGATGGATGGATGGATGGATGAATGGGTGGAAAGATGGATGGATGGATGGATGAATGGGTGGAAAGATGGATGGAAGGATGAGTGGGTGGAAAGATGGATGGATGGATGGATGAATGGGTGGAAAGATGGATGGATGGATGGATGAATGGGTGGAAAGATGGATGGAAGGATGAGTGGGTGGAAAGATGGATGGATGGATGGATGAATGGGTGGAAAGATGGATGGATGGATGGATGAATGGGTGGAAAGATGGATGGATGGATGGATGAATGGGTGGAAAGATGGATGGAAGGATGAGTGGGTGGAAAGATGGATGGATGGATGGATGAATGGGTGGAAAGATGGATGGATGGATGGATGAATGGGTGGAAAGATGGATGGAAGGATGAGTGGGTGGAAAGATGGATGGATGGATGGATGAATGGGTGGAAAGATGGATGGATGGATGGATGAATGGGTGGAAAGATGGATGGAAGGATGAGTGGGTGGAAAGATGGATGGAAGGATGAGTGGGTGGAAAGATGGATGGATGGATGGATGAATGGGTGGAAAGATGGATGGAAGGATGAGTGGGTGGAAAGATGGATGGATGGATGGATGAATGGGTGGAAAGATGGATGGAAGGATGAGTGGGTGGAAAGATGGATGGATGGATGGATGAATGGGTGGAAAGATGGATGGAAGGATGAGTGGGTGGAAAGATGGATGGATGGATGGATGAATGGGTGGAAAGATGGATGGAAGGATGAGTGGGTGGAAAGATGGATGGATGGATGGATGAATGGGTGGAAAGATGGATGGAAGGATGAGTGGGTGGAAAGATGGATGGATGGATGGATGAATGGGTGGAAAGATGGATGGAAGGATGAGTGGGTGGAAAGATGGATGGATGGATGGATGAATGGGTGGAAAGATGGATGGATGGATGGATGAATGGGTGGAAAGATGGATGGAAGGATGAGTGGGTGGAAAGATGGATGGATGGATGGATGAATGGGTGGAAAGATGGATGGATGGATGGATGAATGGGTGGAAAGATGGATGGATGGATGGATGAATGGGTGGAAAGATGGATGGAAGGATGAGTGGGTGGAAAGATGGATGGATGGATGGATGAATGGGTGGAAAGATGGATGGATGGATGGATGAATGGGTGGAAAGATGGATGGATGGATGGATGAATGGGTGGAAAGGTGGATGGATAGATGAGTGGGTGGAAAGGTGGATGGATGGATGAATGGGTGGAAAGGTGGATGGATGGATGGATGAATGGGCGGGAAAATGAGAGATGTGTGGATATAATTTTGGACTAATGTATGAAATGTTCCCGAAACAGAATTCTTTTCCTTGTTCTGGTAGTTTATAACTATAATGGTTTAGTGATGGCATGCACAGGTGATGATAAAAGAACTGGCATTGAATTATTGACTGAGAGTTGTTCTTGTATCCATCACTCTCCGATTGCTAGCTCCATGAACTGATGACGACGACGATGATGATGACAGTAGGCCTAGTTGTAACGATAGTAATGATAATAATAACAATGGTGATAATGATGATAATAATAAAAATAACAATAATAATAATAATTATGACGGGATGATGATGATGATGAAAATTCTAATAACGATAATAATAATAATAATTGCAGTAGTAGTAACAGTAGTAGTAGTAGAACGTGGTAGTGGCAGCAGTAGTAGTAGTAGTAGCAGTAGCAGTAGTAGTAGTAGCACTAGTAGTAGCAGTAGTAGTAGCAGTAGCAGTAGCAGCAGTAGTAGTGGTAGTGGCAGTAGCAGTAGCAGTGGCAGTAGCAGTAGCAGTGGCAGTAGCAGTAGCAGCAGTGGCAGTAGCAGTGGCAGTAGCAGTGGCAGTAGCAGTGGCAGTAGCAGTAGCAGTAGCAGCAGCAGCAGTAGCAGTAGCAGTAGCAGTAGCAGCAGCAGCAGCAGCAGCAGTAGCAGTAGTAGTGGTAGTGGCAGTAGCAGTAGCAGTGGCAGTAGCAGTAGCAGTAGCAGCAGTGGCAGTAGCAGTAGCAGCAGTGGCAGTAGCAGTGGCAGTGGCAGTATCAGTAGCAGTATCAGTAGCAGTAGCAGCAGCAGCAGTAGCAGTAGCAGCAGCAGTAGCAGTAGCAGTAGCAGTAGCAGTAGCAGTAGCAGCAGCAGTAGCAGTAGCAGTAGCAGCAGAAGCAGTAGCATTAGCAGTAGTGGTA
Source organism: Lumbricus terrestris (assembly GCA_949752735.1). Taxonomy (NCBI): domain Eukaryota; kingdom Metazoa; phylum Annelida; class Clitellata; order Crassiclitellata; family Lumbricidae; genus Lumbricus; species Lumbricus terrestris. Next base: position 33,501,384 of record OX457052.1, read on the forward strand.
GTGGTAGCGATGGTGGTGGTGGCAGCAGCAGTAGTAGTATAAGTGGTTGCTGTAGTAATTGTAGAAGTAGCGGCAGGAGCAGTAGTAGTAGTTTCAGTTCTACGAAATTCTGATCACATAGATAATTATTATACCTTGCGTCGCCCTCCTGCTTTCTCGAGGATTGAGACTAGCATCACTATAACAGTATACAAACATTGGATGAGTTGCGAAGAGTGGCAGAGTGCTACAGCTAGATTCAGTTTAACGATACATGTGTTGTAACAACAGATGTCATTATCGTCGCCCCACTTGTTTATCCAGGCTCGGGACTGGCACTTTCAAAGGGCAAGCATGCAATGGCTGTGTTACATGCTGCACCATTTATGGATTAGTGAGCGCATGTTGATAAAACATTGGTATACTTAAATAGAACATCGAACTAATGACAAGTCGAGGTCGAATGCTGTTTGTTATTTCTCAAAGGTTTAACGTCGTCGTATGACATCAAAGGCCGTTGACGACAATTTACAGTATATACAGTGTGGAAAACTGAATTAATAATGTCCGTTATACATGTAAATCATTCAATGTTGTCTTAACATAAAGTTCCAAAATCATTAGTGTTCATTGCTGAACAGAAAATGCTGTACAGTTAATAACATCAACCACATATTTTAACCCTCGGGCTACCAAGGGGGTGGTTGCCACCCCCCTAGGTTTTTCGCAAATCAAACGCGTTCCGTCTGGAATAAAATTTTGAAAAAATTGGTAGCTGTAGAGGGTTCATTGGGACACATTTTGAGCTAAAATGTTTGATGATGCCCCTACCGTTCAAAAGTTACACCCGATATACCCAAGGTACCAGGGGGGGGTGGATACCACCACCCCTAGAATATCGTCTGTAACTTTTCCGCCCTTTAATATTAAGCGACACAAATTATACCATTCTATAGAGGGAATGTGGGGCTACATTTCCATGCTCACTGAGTTGTCTTTTGACAACCGGAAGTGCTCAAAATAAATTAAAATATATATAAAGGTGTTTTATTTTCATAAAATTGTCATGTTTTTGCTATTATAACTTATCCATAATTTATTTATTTTTTAATAGAAATAAATTATGCCATTCTGTAGAGGGCATTTAGGGCTATTTTCTGATACTAAATAATTTGTTTTTTGATGACCGGAAGTGCTAAAAATAAATGAAAATGTGTGAAAATGTTGGGTTTTTTTACAACGCAAGCCGATATGTCTGCGTAAACGTTTTTCAGCGGTTAAAACATGTTTTTTTGTTTTGATTGAACATAAAACAGACTGATTACTAGTTTTTATAGTTGAATATTGGATTTTATTATATGTAAACTACTTTTTATATATAAATCATGTATAAAACACACAGAATATAATATATTCCTTATGCGTAGCAGCGTAAGTATACAATTTGTGGAATCGACGGGTACCCATGGTAAAAAATTCATAATTTCGAGGGGCATTCATATTTTCTGAACCTAAATATACCATTTTGTGCAGAAATGAATGCTGAATCGAATGGTGTATTACAAGTTATGATATCTCAAACCAAACCCAAAATCCAGGGGGGGTGGTAACCACCCCCCCTTTGGTAGTCAGTGTTACAAAAAAGCTTGGTAGCCTGAGAGTTAAGATACAATTTATCTTTGGCTTCTGTAAATTCATTAATATGTTTCACTTCTCGTAACTGTCACATGCAGCAAATGTCACAATCTTTTCTTAATGACTAATCTGAATATTCAATCGATCATCAATCTCTTCATTTGAGTAAAAGAAATTCATAAACAAATTAATAACAGATATAAGTTTAACATGCAATTTTTTGTCGCACATTTGTATGTCCAATAGGCTGTAAGTTAACAAAATCAAACATTATTTATATACACAAATTCAAAAAGTGAATATACTTTTTAAATAAAAAAATGACACATTTTTAGTAGTACAGATATTTCAGCAGATTGTTCTCAACAATTATATATGGTCCAAAGTTCCAAACTCTTTAGTACATTTCAATTGATATTTTGGTCATGCATGCCAGCACAAAATAAAGTTGGTACTTCATTTGTATACGTTCAGCTAGGTATTTAACTATTACAATCAGACACCCCAATCGAAATATATGCATTTAGTTATCAAATAACATTAACATATTTACACATTTCAGCCGTCAACTAAAAGCCTAAACAAGAGCAATACCATAAACATCATTCAAACAAACTTATGTTACAATAGCATGGAACTCAATATTAATAAACAACACTTATCATCATTTTCATCACATTGGCATATAAATGAAATCCTATTTTATTTCATATTTTGTTATTTGAAACAACGATGCTCGAAAATGTTCCTTCAGTTGTTTTTTTTATTTCACCATAGCTGTGATAATCAACCATCGTTTTATAATTAGGCACAAATAATTAATGAGAAAATCAAACAATATTATCATAAATAGAAATAAACATTCAGAAACAAAGCAGAGCATTCAAGCCCATGAAAGATGCACATCTTTAATAAATCAATTAATTCACAATAAACTTCTTATACATGGGCTTATAAACGACAGTTTATGAACGCATCGTTATGCCATGGTGTGAATATATAGAGGCGGATTAACAATTTTAAAGGTGTCTTAGTAATCATTTAAATTCTGGTTGTTTAGAGGCATTTTATGACTCGCAGCTACGGCTATCGGCATAGTTTACTTACGACTATCAAACAGAAAAAACTCAGATGTCCGTGTTTGCCTAAAAATAATTATAGCGTCGAATAGTTCAATTTTAAAGGTGTCTTATTAGAGCATTGACGGTCCATTGTTTAACGACATTATTTGGCTAGCAGATAACATGGCAATTGACCGAGTTTGCCTATATTATGGAATGTCAGATAATAGGTGTCGCCATTTACTAGACTGGGAAGTTAGTCGACTATGTTTATCATTATGCGAACTATTATACCTTCGAAGCTGTTACTATCAACTGCACCAGCGCGCTATCTTTCTGATGACGCGCCATGATTGTGTTCTTGTGCATGCCTTTGCTAGTTACACAATTTGCTAATTGACCATCGCTGCTCGACTCATGTTGTATTCTCCCTTTGGTCCTTGTACGATTAGATTGGGTTCTGTACTCATTGAGCGAATTTCGTCTGTCTCTGCCTACACGAGTCATATGTTATACTGGTTGCCTGTTTGCCTAAAGTATAATAGTTAAGTTTGTTTCTTTACGTGTTCTTGACAATTTAAACTTCTTTGCAATCGGTCATCACGTAATATTTTGATTTATTTTTTTTTCATTTCGGCTATCTTGGTCACTTTTCTTGGGAATTTCCTACTTGGGTGATCTTCCCCAGTGGGTTGTCCATTCCTTTAGGCCCCCTTTGTAGGTAGCCAATGCATGCAAATTTTCTACTTTTGCTGTCATCCTGTGGGTTCAGTTTGCAATAAAAGTGAATTGAAGTTAATTAAATTGAACTGAGTATAGGATTGCTGCTTTAGTCTCACGCTGCATCTTTGATTGAACGTAGGCTGCGCGATCTCTACCGTCCTACATGTAGGCTATGTCCGAAGTTGCAGTGCGTTCTGCTCTTCATCTCCGCGACGAAGGAGAACTCATTGTTCAGCGCAATTGCTTGGCTGCCTGCCAACGCCGTATACTTTCTATATTATGTTGCAGGAATCTCCGCCATGAAATGACCTGCCTTTGGGGGGCTGCCCTTGTTTTCCCTAATCAATGAAGCTGTGCTTAATCAATCACTTAAGCAATTTTTAGCCGTTGCCATGCGTCTGATTACGCTTCTTAAAAGGACCACCATTTATATTATTGTCCTCAGCAGGAGGAATGAATATGTTGGAACGATCTTAATTTTTCACTAACAGTAGGCTACTGGACTTGACACCGATGCAACAAATTCGTTGAGCATAATTATATATGGGGCGTTATTAATCAGTTAAAAGGTGTCTATATAAGCAGATCAGTTTTAAGCGACGTTGTTATTACTCTTCGAAGTACAGCTGACATCTATAATTATATGGATCAATATGACAATAATTATGTGCAGTTCTCACTGCATCACATATAACGACATTTCTTTTCTATCAATTGCATCGACCTAGTTAACATTTGTCAATATGCTAATTAACGAGGATGTATCACAGCAGCGATGATGTGTGTCGCCCTCCTCCCTTCTTTCGTCGTTTACACAGCATTTGGTCTGGCACCACTCGGATGAGGAATGTGTCGGATTGAAGCCTATGACAGAAAAGAAAGTTCCTGGCGGTTATCTATCGCTTTAGCGTTCTAAATTATTCGCATGGCAACACAATTATCTTTCTTCATCTGACTTCGACTTTGGACCTTTCGTACGAATCCTTTTCAACAATCCAGTTTTCATTTACGTTTGAATTCGTTTCAACAATCCAACTTTTATGTGCGGAATAACTTTCAATCAATTCCCGCATTTTCTATTTAAAATTGAAACCATTGCTCATCAATTCAGCTGCAATTATTTTCAGCAGGAACCTCTTCATAGATCCAACTTTTATTTAAGCTAAAATTATTTTCAAGTGCTGTAATACGCCGAGCAAATTTCTGTCCAGGGTAACGGCCTCTGTTGTCATACACCCTGATCAAATCGGATCCATCCATCAATTCGCCTTCTTTTCGTTAATCCGACTTGTGTGCGAACAACGTCGAAACAATTGAAATGGCGAATAGTTTAGAAAGCTGAGAGTAATTATTTAAGCGGCGGCATTTGCAGTTTAACGTCACTGTGTGGTAACAAAGACCATTAGCGACGCCCTCCTCCTTTATCCAGGCTTGGGACTGGCACTGGCAGAGTGCAACCAGTGGCGGAGTTAATTATTTAAGCATAATAATGATACTATATATTAAGGCGCCAGTCGGAAGAAATGCGGGTGTGTACTGTGTACTGAAAATCATTAGTTTCTTTCAAAAGTTTAACGACATATTTTGTCGGCTGTGGTCATTTGACGTCTCTAAAAAGAAGTAATTAGCTAACATTATGTAACAGTTCATCCGTTTCCTATTTACAACAGCATTTTCCTATTTTAATGCTGAAGATTGTTTAGAAGCAAGGCGTATAAAAATTATGTTCAGAACTGACTACTTATGAGTATTTTCAATGGCCAGTGATGCTTTTTTGTTATTAAGACTCCTTCCTTTGGCCATCAATTTAAGCTCATTTAGTGGCCATTAAAATTATACGCTTGCTCTTCTTTGAGCGAGATAATTTACAGAAATGTGCAACAGAAACATAATATATATATATATATATATCGTATCATCAAATTTATCAGAAAAAAAATTATTTTTAATAAAACAACAGTCATTTATTTATTAATAAATCAATCAGTAAACTGTTAGGCTATTTATAATAAAGAAACAGTCAGTTATTTAAAAATCAATCGATTATTATGCCATTCGAACTTAGAAACTGTTTAATTGGACAGGAGCGCTTCCGAGTGAATTACATTGAAGGTGCGCAATATAAACATTCAATAGTAATAATCGTCTAACACTTAAAATATTGCTAAATCACCCAAAGATCAATTCAGGTCATTTCTGATAATTTTCGCTGTTGTCATTATATAGGCTATATTATCATCATCAATGATTCATCATGCCATAATAATTTTCATAATTAAGCGCTTATTATCATGATCATAAGAAAAAATTTCGGCGAGAGCAATTTTGTGAGTTGTATTGTATTATTTTTTTAACGACACTGTGATAACAATGAACACTAGCGTTGCCTCCTACTTCGTCCTGAATTGAGATTGGCATTCATGCCGTAGTTCGGATTCCGACGCTATATCCAGAATACTTTCAAAATTTCTAAGATATATAAATATCATTATTATGTCAGGTTTTAAAGGTGTATAAATAGAGCGTTGCACTATTCATAAAACCTAGCTCAACGACATCTTGCGGTGCTTATATCGAATATGATGATACTTTCGCTGCCAGACACGACTTATTAGACAATGTCACCCATGTCAATTGACGAGTTCTTGTTTTCGAAACCATTAAGTAAAAATGATTACCATTATGGCTAATTAATTTTACCGAGCGATCAGACCAAAAGATATGCGCTAAATGAATCGTATATAACGGTGTTGAATCAATTACCCTTTTCAGCATCCTTCGTTGTTTGTATACATTCCCCGTTTACAGCAATAATGACGTAATTGAACACCACACGAAACAACAAAGTCCCCGAACGAACGTTTCGTTACGTGGATTTTTATAGCGCCCTTTCCTTGCGATTTCCCCCATGTGCTGCAGATCGTGAATTATTAACAGATCGCGGACGTGATGAACGGGAAAATGTGCGCGATAGAATTTTAGAAGTGTTGGGGAAATGGGAAGCCCGGGTGAATGCGGGGAAATAAGATTGTGGGAGATCATGGATGGGATTTTGTGGGGGGGGAAGAAATGCTCGGTGAAGAAGAGTGATTGGATGCGGGGGGGGGGGAATAAAGGTGAGGGAAGATTGGATTTTGAAAACTCTAATACAGTGCCGTAAGACTTCTTTTGCAGCACAGCCCGCAGAAGCAATGATTCGTGAAACCGAGGGTCGCCTCAGTAACCTCGAAATCGACAGCTGAAATGAGTGATAATTATTGGCGGTATATTGAAATTTATTTTGAAATGATTATCGTGTAAAATGAATAAGTATAATAATGTATAATAGCATGCATGCATTCATATGCCATGCTTGACACGCCTTCGGTATATTGAAATTTATTATGGAATGATTATTATGAACTTGTAAAATTTCGGTACCGAAAAGCATAGGGTGGCGTTTTCCCTGCCTTGCAATCAGTGCCCTTTTCAATTCTTCACCCAGTCACAGTTTTGATGGCTCAACTCCATAATAAGACTCGGTCGGATTTTCATCCTCATGCGTATAGAAGTCACGGACTGCCCGAGACTTCGGACTAAATAGCGGCCTAAAGAGATCTAGTCGTCGGTCTAATCAGAGCCTAAGAGGGCCAAGACTTTGTCAATCTTCACTAGTTTGGTATGTAATTGGCGAGCTCTCGTAATAATTGTATTATAGCGAAAGAATTAAGGAAATTGTGGTGTGTAAAATTGAAGTTGTATTGGGGAGAGGATTCACGTTGAGGAGGTTGGGCTGTAAAGAGCGGGGTGGGGAGTGGACAAAACTGATGGGTGGGGAATAATAATAATATATTTACGCAGACGACGCGTACTGGCTCCCGATGAGAATTGCTGAAATATTATTATGAGAGTAAATAAACGGCAGTTCGCGACCTAAGCAGACGACATTTAATCGCCATCTTTGCACTGGTCACCCGCCAGCAATTGGTCGGCGCACTCCATCTGGCCGGCGGCAGCAGCAGCACGGATGGCGTACAATACGTATTCAACTCGCCAAGCTATTCTCGTGACTGCGTAAGAGACAAATGGTCGAAAGTGCAATTGCATTGGATGGAGTAACACATACTGAAGGATTACCGTATGCATCAATGTAGTCACGTGATGCAAGGACGGGATTGCAGACTGTATAGTGTAGAGTGTAATTAAAAGTTCAGAGATTCATTATATAGCGCCTCAAGTTAAGTATTGTGGTCGCATTCAGTTGTGTTTGGTATGAGTCACACAAAGACACACCATATTAGGCTTTAAGCCTTTAAGCCTTAAGGTACTGCGAAGTATGGAAGGAGGGTAAGGTAAAGGCTAAGGCAATCATGGTAAAGATAATAAGACGGTAGATTCAGGGCAATATATTAATTAAAACAAAGGCAATGGAAGGCAAGCAAAGACAGCAGTGGGGCGCGGTGGTGTAGTGGTGGCGTCGTTGCCTTGAAACCGGAAGGTTCGAGGTTCGAATCCACCTCAAGTCGCCGCGTATAGGGACCTTGAGCAAGTCCTTCACTCGCAATTGCTCAGCGTTTCGGCCTGAAACTCTGATTCAGTGTCCGCTCTGCAGTCGGGAGCGCCTCTGAGTTAGAGTAGCCTACTTGAAGGGGCGCTATAAAAAAGTGTACATACAAACAAATAAGGTAATGCGAAGTATGGAAGGATGGTAAGGTAAAGGCTATGGCAATGGTAATAATAAGGCAGATTTACGGCAAAAGTTAAGCAACGCGGGGTTAATTAAAACAAAGGCATTGGAAGGCAGGCAAAGGCAACAGTGGACTGGAGAGGCCAACATTACAAAACCACACAAGACCAATGGAGCAGTATTATAGCAATAGAAATCAATCAACAACACGAACAATTCAATAGGACTGACACATCAGACCCGGGCACTAGTGGGGCGCGGTGGTGTAGTGGTGGCGTCGTTGCCTTGAAGCCGGAAGGTTCGAGGTTCGAATCCACCTCAAGTTGCCGCGTATATGGACCTTGGGCAAATCCTTCACTCACAATTGCTCAACGCTTCGGCGTGGAACTCCGATGCAGTGTCCGCGCTGTAGTCTGGAGCGCCTCTGAGTAGCGGTTGAGGGCTGGAAGAGGCGCTATAACAAATGCGCATAAAAACAGACAAAACTAAAACAATACAACAGTGGAATAATTAATTCAGCAGCAAATATATATATAATACGAGAATGCAACTCTTGTTAGCGCTGGCATTGTAATCTAACCATTAGGTCTTCCAGCTTGCTGTGCAAACAGGGCTTAAAGTGTGGCTGGACGGTCATGGGCGACGTCCATGCACTTATTTTAAAATCTGAACGCCGTCCTGACACTTAATGGCCAGCAGAACCTGGAAGGGTAGGTGGCGTCTATAGGCACTTCTTTTAGAGAGGTAAGGGTTCCAACGCTGCGGCTTGATGTGGATTCGAACTCGCAACCTTCCAGCTACAAGGCACCGAACATACTCCTGCACCACCGCGATACATCAAGTCGAGCTAATTCTGAAACCTGATCTTTCTCTTATCGATGAAATTGCATTGTCAAAACGGCCTTATAACTCCAACAAATAAATAGACAAATTTGGTTGACAACTAAAACTCTAAACGTCGCCGATGTTGTTCCAACGACCTTAAAAACTCATTCTTGCTCCACTCAATGCGATTTACACACTGCCGACACCGAGTGCGCGCGCAGGTGGTCGAAGGCTCATTAAAGCTCGGACGATAATATCATCTGTTGAATATTCATGAGCCTCGTTCTGCGTTCGGATCAGACCTCAATCTTTCGGAAGTCGCCATAAACAACGGGGATCCATGGCGTGGACCAGACGGTCGATCGGTCAGTCGGTCCCTCTCTCGCTTCCCGTGGATTGGTGCTAATCCAGGGGATGAATGAGCGGAGTTGACCGTGTCAATTGGCGCGCTGCCGTTGAGGTCGCTGGAGGCGCCGTGGAAGGAATTGGAAGTGGTGAGGTTCGTTCGTGCGGCGATTGTTGGACGGAATTACTTCGGGTCGTATTGTCTGGGTGGCTGCGTGTTTGTGGG
>OX457052.1:33515843-33558343 GCA_949752735.1 Lumbricus terrestris
GTCCCAAGCCTGGATAAAGGAGGAGGGCGTCGCTAATGGTCGTTGATACCACACAGTGGGTCATTGGTAAGTTGGCAATCTCTTCAAAGTCAACATGGAATGATTAGCGCTCGTGGGTAAGCTGGTGCCCCGCGCTTAGTGTTCGTGCTGCGCTATAAAAATTTGGAGATGACGACCACGGTTACTCTCACGATGTAGATTATCAGCCCTTGTAGCCTATTTGGGTACCAGAGTGCAAATTAACTCCGACACTGGTTGCTCTCTGCCAGTGCCAGTCCCAAGCCGTTCGCCAATTCTTACAATTCAATTCGTTTTTTTATTGCTCCCAAGTACATTGGACACAAGATACGTTTACAAAAAGTTCGTCTTAGTGGTGAAAAGCTGCTTCTAGTTCGATAATTATGTGCTACATGTATGTGGCAAATCCATGTGTCCCAAATTAAAGTTGTATTTGAGATGGCTACTTTCTACAGGTTGAAAGACTCAGAGATTCATTTTACAGGGTGATGTTCACAGAAACTGTTTGAATGATGTAAAATGTTGGGATGTCTGTGTTACCAGTCTTCATTGGTGGTACACAGCACTTAGACAATCAGGTTATGAACTTATTTGCGATGGAAAAATTAATGTCATTGCACACCTTTTAAATTGCTTTAACTACATAATAAATTCGTCCATTTCCATTTATTGCAATCTGGAATGATAGCTGATCTAATTTTCAATGGTGAAATAGTGACAACTTGGTGGCCACAAGGTCGAGGATAACTCAGAAGGTACTGTTAGTAAGATCCTTCCGTTTTAGGCGTTTTCAGTGGAACCTTTTAACTGGAAAGTTCTATGCGCCCTCACCCAGTATGATAATAATTGTGAAAAATAACGGGGTTGGAGGTTGGGAAATGATTTCTGTGGGGTTGGTGTGTGAAAAGCAAACCTATTAGAAAGACTGGAGGGTGAATCCCTCAACCCCCCCTCCCCCGCAATTCTCTGACATTCCCAAAGTTTGGCCAGTTACTAGGTTTCACAGTGCGGTCATGAATGGAGCACAGTTAAAACGCGTATGGATAAAATATGGAGATGTGGAGCGGTTTGGTACACGATGACTATAGTCAAATCGACGAGGGTGTAGTATTATGTAATATTGGTTGAAGACTTTTAAGGGTGTCTTAAAACAGTGTTTAGTCAATCGCTTTATACCGTGCCACAGGTATGCATGTACGTGTATATTGACATTCGCATGGCACCTTGGATATAACCTCACGAAGGCGCTTAACGTGGCTGCCCGACAGTCTTAACCAAGTGCGACTTAAGTTACTTGAGAATGTTTCATGAGATATAGGCCCACATGCAGTGCAGTATCACGAATTGTTAATGGAGGGCTGTTACAATAATTATGAAGGTCCTATAAATGTGAGGGCACTGTGGTCCTCATCGATGTAGGCCTACCGAAGTGCGGAACAATGAAGTCCCCCACGAGTCGCAGAGCGCAATAATCGACGACCTGATTGGTTGGAGACAGGAACAAAGAGTTCCGGATGTATTCTAGGGCCAGGTCAACCATAGATGATCGTTCTATGACGATGGTCTTGAATGTTACTCTTTCCGCGACCGAGAACCAGTGCAGTAATATTTTTTTTACAATATTAGAGAATTTTGGTAGGTTAACGAAAACTCGGGCAGCGCAGTTGAGGACTGGCTGAGGCTGGTGTAATGTGTATCCGAAACTTTAACAGTCCCTCTAGTCTAGGACATCATTGCAGAAATCCAGCCTTGACAACGCAAAGTAGTGTCATAGATTGGTGGCGGTTTCAAATGATAAACTAAGCCAAATGATCGTTGTGACCCAGTTGGTAAAGATTTACCCAAGTCTCTTTATATAATATCAAAAATAATAAAATTAAAGGTGTCTACCATGAGCGCAATCGCCGTTCGGATGTCTGGCCGTAGATGAGTGCAGGACACGCGTTGCCCGATGCGTGAACCTGCACGGGGAAAGCCAAAGTATACTAAGTAAAATTGTAGCCTAATGAGGATAATTACACTAGTATTGTTTCGTCTTTTTAGATGCGTTTTCACTAGGCTTACAATGTGCCAGTAAATGTAATTAGTGCATAATATGCTGTGAACAAACTGTTGAAACATTGACACTAGTAATGAACAAAGGAACTGGAACTTTGTCAGAACTATGCGACATTTTTCAGTCGTTGGGTCAAAGCTGAGTATCTACGAGCAGGTCCTTCATCGGTCCTTGCGCTCATAAGCTGTCAAAAACATTCTCAGATCCTCCGTCGGTCATAATTACGAACGAAAATTCTGTGATTTTTATTCAGTTTTGCTAACATGCATTGGTATCATTTGAGTGGAGAAAAGGAAAAATGAAAGTGCAAAGAACAATAACTAAGCTTACTTGCGTTATTGCTCACTTTGGAGCATTTTAAAATAATATTATAATGTCACAAACATTCTAGATTAATGGGAATGAATTTTAGACAAATCAAAAAATTACCTTTACCACAGTTCTATAACGAAGCTGTACTTGCTATATTATATGGAGTTTTGTTTGGGTTCAAATTATCCACTGTGTTCTACTACACTATATCGGCCATGCGTCACAACACGTATGCATACATGTATATAGTCTGGTGCAGTGTGCCATTTCCTTGCAGTGCTCGGCAAGAGTAATTTCAGTTTAACGACACTGCGATAAAAAAAAGATCAGTAGCATTGCCCTCCTTCTTTTATCCAGACTTGGGACTGGCGCTGGCTGAGTGCCGCCACTGGTGAAGTTAATGAAGAAAGCCGACGTTTAATGATCTTTGCTATTGCATGGTGTGAGTTGGTTGTCACCTACTGAAAATTACGCTGCCCTAACTTTATATACAATTTGTTTCAATCGTTTACAGGTGTCTAACATTTGCCCTATTTATTGACCATTTTGGTTCCAGGATAAGAACGGAACGTAACGGAGGGGCATGGTGTCCGAAGAGCCCCATCTCAAAGAATGTCTACGAATGGATAGAGCTTGACCTTCAAGAGATGAAGGTCGTTACGCAGGTCGAGACTCAAGGACGCTTTGGAAATGGACAGGTGACGTCATGTCGTTCCGACTCTTGGCTCCTATGGTCTGGTGAAGATAATTGTTTGTTCCGGAAAGTATTGTTCCCAATTTATTTGGTCTGGTGTCGATTGTTCTTATCCTATAGGACCAATGTTTGTTGGCATGGTCCGGTTAAAACTAATCGGTCCTCATAGTGGTTATTGTTTAGATTTGGTTTACACATTCATTCTTTCATTCACCTGAAAATTTATATAGCGCATCTTTCCTTATTCTTTGGTTCTCAATAGATCTCCAGTTGGGAGATCATTGTCCTCTGAATTTTATTTCTTGTATTAAATTATAGCTGTAGACAGTATATATAGGATAATTTTATTAGAAGGCGGAGAGCGCAGTCTTAGACACCGTTTTAAACTATGCAATTGCTCTTTATTTAAGAAAAAGGAGAGCTTTATACGGGTCACAGCGTTATGAACTGCAGTATTTCAAACCTGTTGTAAGGGAGATGCTCACTCTATATAAGAGCAAGAATAGGAGCGTGTTACGTATAATATCAACTAACTATAATGTCGCAAGCCGTCGAATTATACGCACACAAAAACGCCGCCACCTCCTTGCTCCATGTTCGAGCCAGTCCCAACCTTGATGAGGGAGGAGGTCAACGCTATAGATGATCTTTGCTATAATACAGTGTGGCTGGGCAAGCATACACACGGACACACACACGCACACACACAAGTTCGTTGCTTCTAAGCGGTAAGATATTGAGTTTAAATTAAGAATAGCCCAATAATAAGAATAATAATCGTCGTTTATTTTCAGTCTAACACAACGCTGGTATATAATGATAGCAATCAGCAATGAACCGATGATCACAAGACGTTAATTAATGCAGAAGTAGAATTTAACTTTATACGGCAACAATGAAAGGCGTCCATGAAGTCCTACTATTCCTTTTGCCAAGGCCATCTGCTGAGTATAAGGTTAAGTGGACGCTTTGGGAGGGTATAGCGGGAAACACTCCCGCATCAGTGCGCTCTTTGAACCAGAGCGTTTACCATAATCCTAAACCCATCCGATAGCTAGTCGACATACAGATGCCTTATAGTTACCTGCGGGATTATTTCAGAATTGGTTTCTATATACTCATGTTGCCTCTGTTAACACAACTTGACAACGAGCGCCTTCAAAACGTTTTCTAAATGCATGTATAATTTTATATACAAATAATAGGAACGAATGATAAGCAGCAGCCAGCAAATTAAACGATATATTCAATTTCTGATGATCCCGCAAAGCACGTGGCTCAACCAAAATTACACTCATCTTTAAAGGGAGATGTCAACCGTACATTAATAGTAAGAAAATTTGCAGCTTCGTTTATTAGAAAGAAAGTGTGGTTAAGCTACGAAAAATTGAACTGAAATAAACATAGAGACCGATGAAAATTGAAAGGAAATAAACTAAAAATATATTAAGAACTTTATAGACTGAACCGCCTTTGTTGTACTAAGATTTCGTTAAACTAATGAGAAATAAATAAATACAGCTTTGTACAATATAAAATCCTTCATGACAGCTGCAAGGACTTAGACTTAGCTGGCTAGACGCGTCAGAAATGATGCAGAAAGCCACGAAACAAATGTCTACGATGTTGCAGGTTTGAATCCCAGTCTATTGATTTTTCCAATCCGATCAGCTGGTCACTAAACTGTATATTCATTCATTCATTCAAGAATTTATATAGCGCTTCTTCAAGGGGACTACTCAGAAGCAATAACACTTCTGGGTGCTTCTTTCTGGTTACGTTTAGCATGTGAACGAAAGGTTAGAGATGAGCTCAATTGGATGAGATTAAATCAATTAGCGTCGCCCTCCTTATCTAGGCACTTGGGACTGGCAGATTGTCCAAAATACTAACAGGGGCGGAGTGTGTAGGCATGTAAGGTCATGTTTGATGCTGACTTTCAGGGATGCCACTCTGGATTTTGAAAAAGGTCAGATCCGGTCAAAAAAAAGTCTAGAAAAGGCTAGATTGACGATTTCCTTGTAAAATACATAGATTTGTCCAATTTTCCGGCTTGAAATTTCTGACGACCGTTTTTTAGTCGTCCGATGATTAAAATTTGCTCTCTTTTCCTTCCCCAAAAAATTTCTGATTACTTTTTTTAGTCTTTCGCTCCAAAATTTGTAATTTTTTTACAAATTCACAAAATGTTCGATTTTTTCAGGTCTTTTGTGCAATTTCAGTTTACAAAAATTAATTTGTATGTAAAAAGTCGAAAAAACCGTCGTGAGAAAAAAAGGCTAGATCCTGACCCAAAAAAACATTGAAACCTAGACAAACCCGAAAATACCTAGATCTAGGTGGAAAATGCTATAAGTGGCATCCCTGCATGCTGACTTTCGCGAGATTGTCGAGGGTTTGCAATGTTCATGGTTATATAGCATGGGTTTTTAAAATTAAAGGGTGTCTAAAGAAATTGCCGATATCAATTATTATTGGCGTTAATTTCTGAATAAAACACTCAACTGAGTGTTTTAAAAAGTTCAAAGAATGCGATTTTTCGGTGTCCAAGAACATACTGAATGCGACCCCGGATTCGTGAAGTAATCTTTACTGTTTCATACGCGCAACAGAATTGCTTCCATATTCATATATTTATATTTCGCATTTGCCACAGCGCCTCTTCAAGCTTGATACTCAGAGGCGCTCCCGACTAGTGTGCGGAGACTGCATCGGAGTCTCACGCCGAAGCGAACAAGCAATTGCCAGTGAAGGTCTTGCTCAAGGTCCCTACGCGCGGCTTGAGGTGAATTCGAACCTCGAACCTTCCGGCTCCAAGGCACCGAACCCACTACTACACGACCGCGACCCACACGGTTGTGTAGTACTGGATTCTTATATGATGACATGCTTATACTGAATGGTACACTCCAGATGGACCTCGACCATTCTCTGCGCGGGGTGACGAATGGTAATTTTTTTGCCATTATGTGGGTCTGGACTATGTCCACTATTCTTCAACATGCAGACTTATTTTCATGAAAGACGCGTCGCCATCCTGGTCTTTCATACAGGTCGTTCACATTGACGAGCAATTGTCTATTATGGCCTTCCATACAAAGCTTTCACATCAAAGAAGAGTTGGTGTCCATTATTGCCTTCCAAACAGAGCCTTGGCATTGGAGAGGTTTGGTCTACAATGATCTTCCATGCAAAGCTTTCACATCGAAAAGACATTGCCCACAATGGTCTTCCAAACGAAGCTTTCACGTTGAAGAGATATTGTCTTTTATGCCATTCCATACACAGCTCTCGCACAAAGATGAAATGCCTGCTGCGGCCTTTCATACAAGTCTTCACATAAACATACATTATACGTCATGACTTTCCGCACATAGTCAGCCCTCCATACATAAAGAACGATTTTCATCAACCAACCCACTTAAGTCTCGCCGACCCATTGACGGAGCCATTGATGCAGACTGTCTAATGATGCGATCCACGATAGTCTCAACGGCTGGCAACTATATATTCATTACGCTGTCGTTGAGTAAGCTTTATGACCACCGTGGCGTTCCATACAAGAACGCACTTAATTCTGATCAAGCGGTTTCTGTCACGAATTTCAGTATTTAAATATAATTTGATTAACTTACACGAGGACAGAGTACAGACATGCAAAGATGAACACACACGCACACACACGAAAGCAAACAGGCAATCACACGCAAACACACACACACACAGAGGCCAACACACACACACACACATAAACATACACACACACACATACACACACACATACACACACACACTATGTCTGCGTTGCGATCACGGAACATGCAAAAGGAGCCCAAAATATCGCTAGGAGGAAATTTGCAGTCGTGAAGGCATTGAAAAGTAGCCCATGTCGCACTTTTTACGACGACTTGGCAACCTTGCCGTTGGCTTTCTATCGCTCTAATAATTATTAGGTTTTGCTCTTTACGACTGCTTATGACAACAGAGGCCGACAAAATGGTGGGCGTTATACAGCTTAGAATTTTATCTGCCTGTTAATGCAGACCAGTGTCACAAAGTCTCACCCGAAACAGAATCCCCTGGTTGAAAATCTGTATTGGAAGACATTTTCTGATGTAAAAAAACTAAATATGTAGATGTTCGTGTTTTATATAATTTAGCAACGTAAACTAACAGCTTAGCCTGCTCATCTATAAATTTGATCTGACTGCAACCATTTTCAAGCTTAAAGGGGAGACTTTATTTCCGTGGCGCAGGAAATATTCTCTCCCCGGATACTTTATTTCAGAATATAGTCTCCGGGGTGACTTTATTCTGGAACAGATCCGCCGGGGGAGAATACGTTTCGAAATAAACTTTCAGGGGAGACTTTTACAGAAGACTGTCGCGCGACACCGGCATTTATAATACTATTTGGCATATATAGGTCAACAGAATCCTCCATCAATGTGTAATAGTCCTTCGTTCTATGTAGTCCTTCTCTGTAGTATGCCAAAACAAATTTCTGTCCAAGGTAACTGCCTCTGTTGTCATAGACCCTGGTCAAATCTGGATCCATCCATTCATTAATGTATATGTTTATATAAAAGAAAACTTCGAAAAAAGTTCAGCTCTTAATTAAGTGCTGTAATATGCCGAGCAAATTTCTGTCCAGGGTAACTGCCTCTGTTGTCATAGACCCTGGTCAAAACGGATCCATCCATCCATTAATGTATTTTTAATCGATAGTTGCAGTTTAACAAAGACGATAGGCGGAGATGAATAACGTAGTCCTCCTCATCACTTCAGACTTGAGACCGGCAATGCCAAGACACGAGCAGCGGCGGATTTATAATAGTACACTTACATTAATTTTTTATCCCACAACTGGAACGCGATTTCATGGCTGCTATAGACGTTGAAGCTTTAAAAAGAATTGCATATCACTGTACAACAGTTTATCAGTTCGTATACAATTCTGTACAGTTGTACTTTCCTATTTCAATGTAACAGATTATAGATTTAGTAGCGTGGCAAACACATACAATATGCCATCAATCTGACCATTAATTAAGTTTTCTCGAGTGGCTATTAAGGTTCTTTTGTGGTCATTATTATTCTCTTCTTCTGACCATGCATGATGACTCTTTTACTGGTTATTATAGCCCTCATTGGAACAAGAAAATGTAAAGAATTTTGTTTAACACAAGCGTAAAATTTCTTATGAAGTACAATCAGTTATTAATTATCTAACACTTCAGAAATGATTATTGTAATTCATTTAAAGAGCTATAACAAGTTATATATTCAGTTTTATTTTGCTTACACATTGTCATATCCAAAAATTCAGGGCCGTGTTTAAGGTTCTTCGAGTGTCGGTGCAAAAAGTTACCGTAGGGGCATAGTGTCGTTCGAGCGGCCGTTGGTTTCCAAAAGCAACGGCCACGTGTAAAAAGTGTATATCATAAAGAAATTTATATCGTCCTATAGGGCTTTCATGATAGCTACACTTTTAATTAATACTTTCTTGCACTTATTTTACAGAAGGTTTAGGCCTACATGTAAGTAACACTGAGACTTGCTGTACACGCATAAGACATTTGGCCAATAGCAATAAAACTCTCGGCTCAGAGGCATTCGGTGCGCCGCACCGAATGGACCTATGTTAAATACGGCCCTGCAAAAATTGCAAACAATATTTCTTCAGCATATTAATCACTATTTAATCCAGTTTTAGAACTTCACTGGTTTACACTTTAGCATGTTGCAAGAGTTGTTAAATAGAAAACAAATCATCATTTAAATGTCAAAATCAACTATAATAAATATTCTATTGACACAGAAGCATGGCTGTGTATTCTCTATCACAATTTTTTTTATATAGGCTAATTATACCCCGGAAAATCCCACGCATATAGGCTAATTATTATAAACTTCTGTTAGGATGATTACCTTCCATAAATTTTATGGTAAGAAAATTAATGTGGGGTAATGATATTTGCAGTTTAACGTCACTGTGTGGTAACAAAGACCATTAGCGACGCCCTCCTCATTTATCCAGGCTTGGAACTGGCACTGACAGAGTGCAACCAGTGGCGGAGTTTCTGCTGTGACTGCTGTAGGGTCAAGAGTTCGCTAAGGCTTTTATTATCAAATACGCACGAAATCTTTTTTATAACTATTATATGGAGCGATGTTAATTTACTTTAGAGGTGTCTAAATGAAGCATTATTATTTTTAATTAGCGGTTGAACATAATACATAATCTCTAGTGTTTGCGCCTGTGACCAATTATAGAGTTGAAGCAATATCGAATGTAGTTAGTAAAATTCTATGCTGCTTTGAAAGTCGTCTGATGCTAGTGTAAATGGAATTGTGTAATGTTAAATGACTAAATAGTTTTCGGATATTTTCTGCTGTGACAACTGTATAGGGTCAGGAGTTCGCTGAGGCTTACATGATCGAATACAGACGAAATCCATCCGATAACTGGATACGATTTCGAGATAGGCGCGGAAACGAAGTCAGTATAAATACAATTAACATAATAAAATATTATTGAAATCACGTGCATGCCAATATATACATATTATATATGATACTTATAATTATTATATACATTACATACATTATATATATATATATATATATATATATATATTTGTTGGAGAAGTGGACGGCGGTTGGAGGAAGCTGAGTGAGGACGAAGTATAACATCGGCCAGATACTTTGGGCAGGACCTCGCTGAACCTTGACGGTCATGCAGAGTGAGGATCTTAAATTGTGTGCGAGCTCGGAGAGGAAGCCAATGAAGTTCATCAAACATGAATGTAGAGACGCGAGAGTACTTGGGAAGGCGAGCAGTGAGTCTAGCAGCTGAGTTGAGCACCGACTGGATCGGTGTGAAAGACGAACTTTAGATATACCAACGAGAAGAGCATTGCAGTTGTCAATTCGAGAACATATAAAAGCATTAAAATCATATATATTATATGTATATATATATATATATGTTACAATGTATAAAGGACTGGTATTGACTAAAATAATTTGAACGATTAATCTTCAAAATTTAATCGCTTGTCATTGTTTTAACCAATGAGTGTGAGAAACTGTTGAAAAACACAGTCATGAAACATTTCGGATTTTTCCATTAGAATTTACATCAAAATCCAAATGAGTGAAAAAATATTTGCTATTACGGAATGTGCTCGTTCATTAGCGGTATTGTTATATTATGTTTAATTATTTTATTATATTTTATTGAAGTGATTTATTTTAGCATTGAGGATGATAATTTCATAATATAATATGTTGCTGAACCATATTCTATATACTAATACTTATACTGTTACAGCAGGCGACCATAACATCGAGTAAATCAGCAATAATGCGTATGAATATATACGGCTAGTTAAAACATTTTTAAGGTGTTTAAGTATCATAATTTATTTGCAGCGTTTTCCGGGTAATACAAACACGTACATCGCCGAGATGCGAGATATAGTTCCGCCAATAATCACGAGGTGGCTGCGCGTAATTCCGTACAGCAGTTTCCAAAGAACCGTCTGCATGAGGATCGAGTTGTACGGGTGTCCGTGGAGAGGTAAAACTCTCTCATTATATTATTTTATCGTCGGATTCCTTGTCTATATAAAATAAAATTACCAGATATTTATTTTAACATTTGCATACTTTTACTAGAATTATAATGAGCTTTTTTGGTATTTTTAATCGAAACGCCTAATCGTGCCGCACGTGAAAAAGCATCGTAAGCGTAATCGTAATCACCAAACTGCTAAAGCGCTGCTCAAAAGCCAAGGGCGGGTACCAGCTTATTTACGAACAACCCTTTTGGCTCGACGCAGCGCTCGTGAATAAGCTGGTTCGTAAAAGTAGTCAAAAGGTGGTCCGGGTCGAGTTACCATAGGATCAGAGGAGGCGGAACAGCTACTAAGGCGGGTGTCGCCTGGACCGGGAATCGGAGGCTAGAGGATCAGATGAGACAAGGTAAGAGCTCTTGAAACGGACTGTCTTCAGATTCGAATGAAAAGCCCGAGGTATGATGGAATGGATTGAGCAGCCTGGGAAAGGTTATGGTGTGTGATCAGCATAGATGGTGCATGGAGGAACTGAGAAAGATCTGAAACCAGGAGGCAGATCAGATCATTCCGAAGACAGGCAGATAATTCCAAAGAAGCACTAATTGTCGCGTACGGCGTTGTATACCTTTATTTTGATATCTATGTATCAATAAATGCCTAGATCATCGCATGCTCACCAATTTATTGCTGCCACCGTCGGTCTATTACAGCGGTTCTCAACCTTTTTAGTGCGGCGACCCCTTGGTAAGCTTTCGAAAGTTTTCACGACCCCTAACAACAAAATTGATCGCGTTTCAAACTCCGTCACTGCATTTTTGTCACCATTGTCCATTGTCATGCATTTTCACTTCATAATTCGAAACTGCTTTTGGCAATTGTGTGAGGTTTCCTGGATTTGAATGGCGATTGAATGAGAGCTACCTACTCGGTAATTTGAAGTTCAAGTTTCACAATTCAGTTTGTGACACTTCAACAACTGCCACGCCTTGTTGCTGGAACTTCTCTTTCTCCCCATCTCATGCGTGCCTTCATGGCGTCATCAGCTGTTCTAAAAAAAACTGGTTATGCTTTCCAGCATAGTTACGATGGTTAAATGGCACTTCAGTTAATTTTTTGGATTTCATCGATTCTACCGACAAAATAATGTCATTACAAATTACACGCTGTAGTTTATCTATTCAGGATGCATCTATTAAACAACAGGCCTAGATAGGCTACTCTGAAAATTGGCAATTAGTTCTTCTTTTCTTAACTCAATAGGCTACTCTGAAAATTCTTCATTATCTGTAATTCTTTTCTAAACACTCTTTTAACCTTGCCGATTCGTTTTGGGAGGCTATCAATTTTGTAAATGTTATTTGTGTTCTCTATGAATGCGACGAGCAGGGAAGAGGCTTGAGAAAGTTCTTGTCAAAAGTTTTTGAATTTTCACACTGCAATGGTGGCATTTTAGGGTGTCATATTAGCAAATTTGGTCATCATTTATTTGCTGTTAGTCGTGGTTCAAAACTTCAAAAGTGTCCCTCCCATTATTATTATTGTTTTTGTATCCACTCTGCCATGGTCGCATTTTAAACTGTATTGTCCAACAAATCTCATAATTTCAATGCTGATAGACATGGTTTAAGACTTCAATAAATGTTCTTCCCAGGCTTCCCCATTGTTTAAATTATATTTATTAGCGCTTTGCTCATGATTTCAGTGCTCATGAACGTGGTTTAAAATTTCAACAAATATTTCAACCTCATTGTTTAAATTTTTAATTTGCACACGGTAATTAATGATAGAATTTTATATTGGCATCTTTAAAAAATTGTTTATTATAGATAAACAGCGGATAACAAGGTAGAAATTAATGATTATCTATGAAATATTTCTGAAATATTGAGGACGCTATACAAGCAGCTCAGTCGTCACAACAAACTTCGGGACACCGTCCTCTGCATAATTGTGTCTCAAAAGTCTCCGCCCATGTATTGGCCTGACTAGCGGACAGCACAGATTCTATGAGCAAACCGAAGATTGTTCTATTTTTTATAAGGATGGTAAAAGTGGAATCTACATTTTAAAACAAAAAATGACAAAATTAAATTAGCTGCTGCAAGCTATAGCCTACAATGGTTCATAGCAAAAGTAGATCTACAAGTAGGCTAAAAAATTATTTGAAGTTGTTAGAGTAGAAAACGCTGAAATCGCCATAATTGTGTACATCTTTTGCAAATTTCTGAAGGGTTCAGGCGACCCCTGGAAAATCGTCAGGCGACCCCCGTGGGGGTCGCGACCCACAGGTTGAGAACCGCTGGTCTATTACGATGCAAAAGAACGTGATCAAGGATACGAAGTAACGCAATTTTAACGGTTCTCGTATTGTGGTTGTGCCAGTCCCAATCCCCTATAAAAGCAGAGGGCGACGGCTGGCATTGTTGTTTTGACGCGGCGTCGTAAAGCAATATCTAAATGTGGCGCTGTCTTCGTTAATGGAAACTTAAACGAAAACCTTCTTTAGCGAAAACTAAGTTTTACCTATCTAAAACGAAAACGAAAACTATAGAAGAAAAGGATGGCGATATGAAAACTAAAAATGGAAGTACCGACCGACTATGATTGCTAAAGCTACAACAGTCGAGACTAATAATAACGAAAACTTATAGCAAAAACCCGTAAGAAGAAAAACACAACGAAAACCAAGCGTCCTAGAATAGGCCTCTTCAAGGGCGGATGCACTTTTTAAATGGGGGGCATGACCGGATTGGCCTGCTGTATCCGCCCCTGGGCCCATTCAGTGTTTCTATACAAGTCATACAGTATGGTCGAATATGAGGAAATCCCGTTTTTCCCTTCTAATTAACGTTTTTCATAAAGTTTTTCGAAATATACTTATTTTCTGAATTTTATAGAATGTCGATACTAAATTTAGGTGGTAGGACTAACAAGTGGAGTCTGATATAATTGGAAGTCATCAATCATTAACACATTGTAGCGAGTGTAACGTTGACGACATAATAGGAGTTTTATCTGCACGCGTATCAGAAGCTTCGCCTAGGGTACTATGCCTGTGGTGATTTGACCACAGGGAAGCGCAAAAGAGATTTGCAATCACGTGACAGCAGAGTTTTCACAAAATTCAACAAGAAATTTTCAATATTTTTAGCAATAATATTATGAGGACGCATAATTTTTATTCATCGTGGCATGAATTCATAGTATCATTGTCGCTGTTGCCTTTTACGGTAATTTAATGTAGGCCTACTGCTGATTACGTTGATTAACTGCATGTCAACGACCTCGACCGTCAGAAATGGTAAACAGTTAATGTAACCATTTTCAGACACCTTTAAAATAGACTCTTTCTTGCCTAGATAAAAGGTCTTGTTAGATTTTACGGTAAGTTTAGCAGCTATTTCGCTACACACGCATCAAATGAAATCATAGAAATTGAGAAACATGAAGAAAAAGCGATCTTACCCACCTACAAGTACACATCAAAAGATGTCATTTAGTTTTGCGAATCCCTGTTAGGGGCTGTCCATACATTACGCACACACGAATGGAAGAAAGTCACGCGATTTCGGCGATTTGCGTTCGGGTGCGTACGGGGGGTTCTCGGCAAAATGTACGCACGCAAAATAAATGTCTAGTTATGACATCCACATTAATTAGACTATTTTGACTCTTCCTTAGCTTAAGGTCTTCCGATGGCATTTCACTACATTAAAAAAAAATTGGAATCTGTTCAGTTCTAAAAAGTAAACCATAACAGTTAAAAAAATTTTGACTGGCAAATAATGGTGTTTAGCAAAAACACATGGTATACGGTAAAATGCATGTTTCATTGGTGACTTTAGCTAAATGACCTCTCTAAGGGGAGTGTTAGTGATGCGCATTTGTTCGTACGCATAGGTTGAACAAATATACGGGTGCGTACAGTGGGAAGGTGGGGGTCGGAAATGCAATTTTTCACATAATATTAAGTGAGTCCTATTGATAAATTTTCGTTGACAGTTTGACGCATTTTCTTTCTAACTGCGTGCTCGACGCTGATTGGTCAGTTTATATTTGTTTCTTTTATTTCCCAATCATGAAGTAACTGCTGGATTTATTTAATTGCAAAGTTTCTTATCAATCTCGTCTTGATCCAATCCAAATAAAAGTGTATCGCATTTTTATATTTATATACTTTATATATATATATATATATATATATATATATATATATATATTAGAGTGGAGCTTAAGAAATAAGAAAAAATTAAAATTTTAATATTTGAAAGTCGTACCCCCCAAATCTGTTCCTTATTATATAGAAACACTGTGAAAAAAGTTTGAGCAGTAAATTGGTATGTTTAGAGGTAGCTCAAGTCCCTAAGATATTACGAAAACGACGAAAATTCTACGAACTACGTCGGGTATTTATTTTAAACTTAACACAATATTTACTTTGGAACAAAAACACACTGCTCATAAATTCTTTGACAGAGTACATCAGATTGTATAGCATAAGTCTCACAAAGTCCAGCAAACTCATGGTTTTCTTGTTTTCATGGCAACCCGGACAGAGTCTGTTTCCTGCTATCGGGGTACATTTTACGACGGTCCTCGACAACTTGCAGCAGGAACTGCAGCTGTGTTTCATCACGGGTTAATAATCCACTGTACTCCTGAATGAGCGCCACTCCACGTTCAGCATGGTCATTGACAACTTTCAGAGACTCCACTGTTTCTGTAGCCTGCTTGTAGTCGTCTCTGTCTTCCCACAAGTCCGGATCAACTGCGAGAAATCCGTGTGGAAGT
Source organism: Lumbricus terrestris (assembly GCA_949752735.1). Classification (NCBI taxonomy): domain Eukaryota; kingdom Metazoa; phylum Annelida; class Clitellata; order Crassiclitellata; family Lumbricidae; genus Lumbricus; species Lumbricus terrestris. Next base: position 33,531,298 of record OX457052.1, read on the forward strand.
TCCAGCATTTGGATCAGTGTCATTGACTGAGCTGTGACAAAATCTTCCAAGTTCTTGTTCTTGAAGGAATCCAGAGCAATTGTGATTCGCTTGGAATTGTCCTTATCTCGGCTTGCTCTATTTTGCATGGCACTCACCATCAGTCTCTTCGTTGATGAACTGACTCGACGGTCGAAGAAAGCCAGGCTCACCAGTTCCTGTGACATGTACCACAAGTGATTCGAAAACTTGTGCGATGTTGCCTTTGAGATGGCTGAATGGATTGATGAGTATTCGAGCAGTAAGTTCAGCAGCAGCAGCAGGTCATTGTAAGGAGCACGTGATGCTTGCGGTGCGGAGATCCAAGCTTTCAGGTAGATACGCACTGCGGACACACATACATCCCATAATCCTCTCTCTTCTGCAGGAGTCAGTTTGAATTGAGCATTGAACATCCAGATTGTGAGACTGTAAATGACTTTGGACATCCATCGGGCATGGTGCATTGCTCCGGGTGACATGAATCGCACTCCTGTGGCTGGAGCAGCACCAAGAAAGACAATTGCAAATTCCAAGAATTCTTTATAATCATTTCTTGGATGACTCTGTTGCAGCTGCTTGTTGGCATAATCGATGGTGTCTTGCTTTATGTCTTCTACTAGAGCTGCCACGTCATGAGCTGAAATTCCTGGTTCATAATTGGTCGTGTCTATGAGTCCCCAATAATCCTGGAAGCGTTTGAAGAGTGCAACCTGCGGAGAAGATGTGGTGGGCCCCATGCACACTTTGAACACTGCACCAATTATCAATTCCATAATGTGATGCCTGCAAGCCAGTGACAGGAGCTCCTTCTCAAGCTTCTTCTCTAGGAGGACACAGGCACCAGCGATCCGACCAGCTGGTCGTATCAAAACACATAGCTCGAATGCTGTCGGCTATGCCCCAGTCTTCAATGGCTCCAAAGACAGCAGCAGCCTGAGCCTCTCCTGTTCCAGATGGAAGTTTGGCAACTGTGAGTAGTTGAGAAGTCCTTTCCCTGAAACCAATACTGGCAGGCGATCGACTTTCTCTTTTCCAGTAAGATCCCTGGATCAGCTTGCCGTCCCAGTGAACAACAAGTGGAGTGTTACCCTGAAACTCTGTTTTTATATTTACTGATCTCTGAGCTCGGTGTTCTACTCTATGTCGGCGAATTGAGTCTCTGTTTAAAGCAAGTTCATCAATGTTCTGTCCCAAGCTTTTCGCAGTTTCCGCTATTACAAAAACGGCCTTACGTTCTGACACTTTGGTTCCATCGAGAGCTGCTGCGAGTTCTGGAGTAACGACAGTTTTTCGTCCCCTCTTTCTGTTCGGTGTCTTAAATGGGATACCTCCAATAGCCCCTCACTTGCATTGGCCTCTGTTTCCATCTTTTCATCATCTTCTTCCGAGCTGTCTTCAGAACCCGATGAAATCAGTTCAGCGGTAGAAGCTGCTGACTGTTTAATTTCTTCCATTCGCCGTCGCCTGGCAACCATTTGTTCTTCTCTTTCGGATGCCCTTTTCATGGAAATTGTGTCTTGTCAGCAAAACAATGTGATCTAAGTGAGTGTATGATTGGAGAATGTTTCAATTTACTTAGCAAATAAGATTTGGTTATTTATTTATCATCAGAATTAATTAAGAAATAAAACGCAAGTTTCGGTAGTATGCAAAATATAAAGGCTGCCACAGCTCTGGAGTATCAGAAACTTCACCATCATTGAGCTACCCCTAAATATTGTTCAATTGTGCTGATATTTTACCAGAATTTTTATTTCATATACAGGAAAAAACTGAGGGGGTACGAAGATCATATTTCACAAATAAAAAAATAAGCTCCAGTCTAATATATATATATATATATATATATATATATATATATATATATATATATATATATATATATATATATATATATAGCGTCCATTGCAGTGCAAGCAATCAGAGGCGGCCCCAGTGCGATAGACCAAGAGACAGAAACGGTCTTGCGACAGCGAAAAGAGGCGCGGCTCTTCAGTTAATAAGGAGTGCGTCGAACGAAAGAACTGGTTCATAGTGCGCGGCCTTAGCAATCCTCGCAGGAGGGACAAGGAGATCGTGACCGTCAGGTGAGCGTATAGCAGACAAAGAGAAGTGATTGAGGTCGGCCACAAAGATAGACCTACTCAGGAGTTCGGTCATAATAAGAGCAGTGTGAGCAGGGCCGTAGATAGGGGTGTTTTGGATTTTTCCATCGCCGCTCAAATTGAAATAATGCCATAATTCGAATAATTGGACCAACGATTCGGCCGAATAGTATGACGTGGCTGTTATTCGTATTCGGCTCGACAGCCTCTATTCGGCCGAATTCCGAATACCTATTTGACCAACTATTCGTCCCCGAAACGAATACGAAGCGGATGTTCAACACAGCCCTACAGAAGGAAAGTGAACTAAGTCAAAGACTTTCATGTTAGCTTCTCCTACAACTCCCGTTCATTCCAAATCGATTGTCTATCAAGGTTGATGATATAACGTTTATTTCGAGGTTTCCTAACAAAGATGATCGCAGTTAGCGAAACGCATAATTATAGCTGGTGGAGAATCTATTTTAAAGGTGTCTAAGGGGATTGTGCCGTAGAAATTTTGGCCAATCTTTCGACCGATAGACCGATTGATTAATTGGTTGATTGATTGAATGATTGATTGAATGATTGATTGGTTGATTGAATGATTGAATGATTGATTAATTGACCGATCGATCGATTGATTGATTGATTGACTGATTGATTGATTGATTGATTGATTGATTGATTGATTGATTGATTGATTGATTGATTGATTGATTGATTGATTGATTGATTGATTGAGCTTTGAGCCGCTTAGTAGGAATCTTGGCAAAGTCCTTCAATCGCCATTACTCAGCGCTCCGGCGTGAAACTCCGATGCTGTATCCGCTCTGAAGTCGGGAGCGCCTCTGAGTAGGAGCTTGAAGGGGCGCTATAACAAGTGTACAAAACAAACAAACAAATCAATCCCAAAATCTGCAGCTAAAATCACAATTATTTATGACTCGCATGTGATTCCGTTTCATTCGCTAGATGGCGTCGTCTCCTACAGCCTGCCGCAGGGCGACAAGCGAGGCAGCGAGGTCGACCTTCTTGATTTCACCTACGACTGCAACACCACCGACGGGTACCTCTCCGGAGGACTTGGCCAGCTGACGGACGGGGTCGAAGGCCACTCCAACTTCCGTATGGCCTCCGAGTCGTCTGGTCGCAAGGGTTACGAATGGGTGGGCTGGAAAAATGACTCGGATCACCTCAGAGCTTCTCCGATCGAGATCCTATTCGCTTTCGACCGAGTTCGGAACTTCACGGCCGTTCGATTCCACTGCAACAACATGTTCAGTAAGGACGTACGCGTTTTCAGACGCGCCATCTTGCGTTTCAGCGTAACCGGAAGTGCTTTCCAGGAGCTTCCGGTTGTGTTTGACCATCCACAGGACTCGCTGATTGAGTTCGCGCGCAATGTGGTCGTGCCGATTGGCCACCGTGTTGGACGACTCGTGCGAGTGGAGCTCTACTTCGACGCCAGATGGATGCTGATCAGCGAAGTCAGGTTCGAATCAGGTTGGTGACTAGAGTCAATTCCTCTCTCTTTCCATTCATTCATTCATTCATTCAGTCAGTCAGTCATTCATTCATTCATTCAATTTGTTCTATGCTCGTTTATGCATTCGTTCGTACGTTAATTCAATCGTTCATCCACCCATTAATTCATTTTGTTATTTATTTATTTATTTATTTATTTATTTATTTATTCACTCATCTTTTTTCATCCATTCATCCATTCGTTCATTCATTCTGTGATTCATTCATTTATTTTCTATTCATTTGTTTATTCATTCATTCATCATTTTATTTTTTCATTCAATATTTCATTCGTGTGTTTGTTCGATTATTTGCTCGCCAATTGATTGATTGATTGATTCATCCATCCATCCATTCATTCAATCAATCATTCATTCATTCAATCATTCAATCATTCATTCATTCATTATGTGATTCATTCATTCATTCATTCTGTGATTCATTCATTTATTCATTCGTTCGTTCGTTCATTCATTCATTCATTCATCCAAATTCATCCATTCATTTACATGTCCAAATTCATCTTTCTTTTCTCCATTACCCTTTCTGTCTGTCTGTCCGTTTTCGCTGTCGCAGAGGTCGTTCGTGTCAACCTAACAAAAGAACCGGAGACAATAGAAAGCAACCTCATGCTTCAAGATACAAAGGCAATGGATGACGATGACGACGACGATGAAGAAGAAGAAGGAGAAGGAGGAACGACGAGTAAGGGTCAATTTGATAATTGAAAAATTGAATAATTCAATAATTCAATAATTCAATAATTCGTTTATTCATCGCGTCTACAACGATCTTTCTCACTTTCACTGTGATATTTTTCTTTTCCTATAATTATGAAAAACTTTTGGATTGATGAACTGACTCTACGTGTACGTACATGTATGTACATGTATATATGTAATGTAATGCACGAATGTATGTAAGCCTTGTAAGGGACAAATTTCTGTACGAATGAATGAATCTATTAAATTATCAATGATCGAATTAACTAATTAATGAAAATGAACGCAGGGCTGTTTTTCAGGAATTTTTAGAACTGCACAACCCCTTCTTTCCTTTTCCATCTTCCATGGTAAATTATTTTCAATCGGAGGACAATGACCATTTTGCTAGTTTTAACTGTACAGAAGTGCTTCTATACAACAGCACAAAATTCCATTTAGAACTGCACATTCTGTGCACAACTGCACATTAAAAAAACCTGAATGAACGAATGAATTGATGAATGGATAGATAGATGGATAGGAACGATTTCGTGTTTACCCTCGTAGTACAATTATGCTCTGTCTGCTTCCCTTCCCCACCCACAGGTCCCTCCTCCTCCTCCAGCAGTTGGTCCGTCGATCGCATCAGCCTCTCCCCCCTGATGTCCCTCGACCCAGGAACCGTCACCGTCGCATCATCCATCGTCATCGCGTCCGTCCTCACCGTCTCCTCCCTCACCCTCTTCTGCATCATTCGTCGACGCCGATCCACCGCTCAGTCAAGTAAGACGGGGTTGTCATCATCATCGGACGACGATTGCATCAAAGCGAACCCATTTGCCTGCAGCGCCGCATCACCCTATCCACCATCAGCTGGTCACATCGTCGATCTTCCTCTGAAGCCCAACTCCAGATGTCTCTTGGTCCAGACGACCTCCAACGGGAATGTATCCACCACCGGAGCGACGCACGTCAATGGTGGATTCCGTGATGCGGAGACGGTTTCCGGTGGGTGTGGTGGAGGGGTCGTCAGAGTGGGGTCACTTCCGGTCTCGTCGTCGCCAGGGGGAGGAGTCACGTGTCGTCGGCAGACGGAGGGCAAAGGTCAGGCGACGTCGGCGATGATGACGCAGAGACAGCTGCCGGAAATACCACAGACGACGACGAAAGCAGCGAGTCAAGGTCAGATGATTGTTGCTCACTCATTGCCTACTCATTTACTTACTTGCTTACTTGCTTGCTTGCTTGCTTTGTTGCTTGCTTACTTACTTACTTGCTTGCTTGCTTACTTACTTACTTACTTACTTGCTTGCTTTGTTGCTTGCTTACTTACTTACTTACTTATTTGCTTGCTTTGTTGCTTGCTTACTTACTTACTTACTTATTTGCTTGCTTTGTTGCTTGCTTACTTACTTACTCACTTGCTTGCTTGCTTACTTACTTACTTGCCTGCTTACTTACTTACTTGCTTGCTTGCTTGCTTACGTACTTACTTACTTACCTGCTTGCCTGCTTACTTACTTACTTGCCTGCTTACTTACTTACTTGCTTGCTTGCTTGCTTACGTACTTACTTACTTACCTGCTTGCCTGCTTACTTTCTTACTTGCTTACTTACTTGCGTACGTTCTTACTTACTTACTTACTTGCTTAATTGCTTACTTATTTACTTCCTGTTCTGCTTTCCCACTCACTTGATTACTAGCTTATTTACTTACTCACCTATTTAGTTATTTACTTGCTAATGGACTTACTTATTTACTTTACTCACTTACTCGCCTATTGACTAACTGACTTACTCATCTACTTGTTTAGTTACTTACTGACTGATTGACTTACTAACTTCCCTGCTTACTGATTTACAAACTTACATTGCCGCAATATTGTTTGCCTACATCCTTGCTCTATGCGTCACCAATCTTACTGGAAATTCGCATTTCTTTACTGTCGTGTAGATTACCTATCGGACACGAACACATCGACCTATGATGTTCCAGGTCCCTCGTTGGACCTCTTCGACTCATCCAACATGCATCAGTTCCAGCCTCTGGACCTAGTCCCATCGCCATGCTGCCTTAGCAACGCATCATCTTGCGAGTCCTTTACCAGGACGCCCCCTCCTCTTCCCCAGGGGCTGGTCGCCCCTCGCGCCCTCTACCCTGATCGGTGCACCGTGGACGGACTGCAGGGCTCGTGTGGCAGCAGTCTGTATGCGGTTCCACCCGGTTCCGCTGTCGATACGGAACTCTGGAACGTTCCGGAACTTGACCGGAGTAGACTGAGATTTGTGAGGAAGATCGGAGAGGGTATCTTCGGAGAGGTTGGTCTGATCTTTGATTAGAGATAATGCATTTTTATTTGTTCTTTCTTCCATTCATTCACTCATTCACTCATTCATTCATTCATTCACTCATTCATTCATTCACTCATTCATTCATTCATTCATTCATTCATTCATTCACTCATTCATTCATTCATTCACTCATTCACTCATTCACTCATTCATTTGTTAATTTGTTTGTTCATTCATTCACTCGCTCATTCGTTTAACTTATTTGTTCATTGATTCATTCGTTCGTTCCATCACTTATTCATTCGTTTGTTTATTTTCTTTCATTGATGAATTAATTAAATAATTCTTGAGTTAACTCATTCAATCTATTCGTTAATTCATTGAAAAATTCGTCCATTCCTTCTTCGATTCACTCACTCTTTCGAATTAGTTGATAATTTTCTCTATTTCGCTTAGGTCCATCTTTGCCAAATCAACGTCGATATGTCACGTGACCCCGCTTCAAACGAGAGTCGACAAAATGGCGACTGCGCTGCTTCCGGTCCAAGTCTTCTGGTCGCTGTAAAAGTCTTGAATAAGAACGACAACATCCGAGCAAAGTAACGACTTTTTGAATGTTCCTTCAACGGTTACGGCTTCGAGTCCGCCGCGTAGGCAACTCTTAGGCGAAAATAGCGAGCGGTTGCACGTTTACAGTCTCCTAGCTAAGTGCAGGCGCATGTCTGTTAATGCTGCCTATTTAATTGCAATAATAGGCCTAATTAAGTATCTTTCGGGGCGCCAGAGTCAGAGACACCCAGCGTCTATCGCTGGTGCAGCAAATATAATATAGACCTATATTTTTTTACAGTTGCAAGTCCTATTTCAATGTAACAGATTATTTATAGAAGCAAAGCATACACTTAAAATTGGTATCTGACCATTTACAAATCTTTTCAAGTAGCCTGCAGTAAGGCTCTTTTTGGTCATTATGACTCATTAGCCATCAACCCATGGAGGCTCTTTAGTACCCATAATGCTTTGTTAGCGTCCTGAAAAGTGTCTTTTAGGGGCCATTATGGCTCTTCTCGGAAAAAGAAACTTTGAAGAGATGTTGTGCAGAAACATAACAGTAAATAATTGCATGGGCGGAGACCTATGGGGACAGGGGGGACGGTTCCCTCTCAATGTTTGTGGTGGGGGAACCGTCCATGCATTTGTATCCCCTCCCAAATGCTTAGCTGTTATGACATGATGAAATGACTAAAAAAGGTCATCAGCTATTTTGACCGGGAAAATGGTTAAAAAGTCGTCAGAAAATTTCTTTGGTGAAAATGTCTTCGGTCGGCGACTCAGCCGTCCGCCCAAAATGTCGGGTCTCGGCGATTCTCCTTCGGCCGCTCATTCGTCCCACCGAACTTATAGACCAAATCTCCGCCTTTGAGTATTTGCAATTTTGCAAGTCACCAATTGGCATTTAAATGTTAACGTAAATTGTAATGAAAGAGAAACGTAGTTGTACTATGATATGCAGACCGTACAGTGTACATTCGCTATTGCAAAACTCAATTTTGTATAACAATTAGTGTTATTATTCCTGCATTTCAATCTCCATCCATGCAATGAAGAACGATATTACCAATACTTATTATTTTATTATTCAAAGTTTAACGTCGTCTTATGACATCAATGGCCGTTGACGACAATGCAGAAATTAGCCTATACAATGCAATGAAAACAAATTTCTAGGATCCTAATAACACCATGTGTTTAAATGAAGCTTATAAATTTGATCAGTGTTCAATCTTTAACAACTTAAAAGAGTTCTTCATACATGTTCTATGCTCATACATTGTTACAACTTACAATAGGATCAAATGTAAATTAAGCAAAATTGTTTTACACCAATTGTCTCACAACATTAATTTATTATTGATTATGTAATGACAGTTGAAAGTGGCTATGATTATAAATGCCGAAAACATATAATTCTGATTTCAAATGTTAAGTACACTTTTAAACTGTCCATTTTTTTCAAGCAAGTATGAAATTATACTTCAGCAATCCCCAGAACATTATACTACGTTCCTGAACTGCGTTAATATTAGACAGTTTACATCCATTTTAAAGGTGTGCTTACTGAATATCGAATAATCCATTGGTCTTTTTTTAAGAACAAGTTTTGCGTCATCCATCCTTTGTCTTACTTTTAGCGCCAATAAATTATTTTTATAAATTAATTGATGAGTAAATATGTTTTTTAAATCAAAATCCATAGTTAATTTATTTCATTTCAATCTCTAATTAATTGACACGATTAAGAAATTTTGCATAAATCTTCAATTATTTTACATAATTAATGAATTTATTAATTATAATATTCAGTTTACGGTCATGATCGATTAATTCTATTTCGGTCTTCAATTAACTTCCGCAATTTATTAATTAATTGATTAATTAATTTTTCGTCGTTGATTTTAATCATATCCTCATAATCAATTAATAATTTAATCTCGATCTTTAATTAGCTGCTATAATTAATATAATAATTAATTTAATTGTCGTCGTTTTATTGTAATTTCTTCCACCAAAGGTCTGACTTCCTACGTGAGGCGAGTCTGATGTCGAAGTTGACCGACCCAAACATCGTGACGTTGGTCGGCGCCTGCACCAGGGACGAACCATTTGCCATTGCCGTTGAGTTCATGACCCACGGTGACCTTAACCAGTTCCTCCACAGACATCGACCTGCGGAACCGGAAGCACTCGTCGCCTGCGCTTCCGGTATCGTCACTTCCGGTCCGCTGTTGAGGTAAACGACCGATGATAATGATTCATTGTTGTCGTCGTTGTTCTTTGGGGTTTTTTCATGATCGTCGATGTCATCATAAATAATTATCTCTAATGTAATAGTCGTTGTCGTCATCTTCCTTGTCATCACAATTATCAGCAAAAGCAGAAGCATCAACAACAATATCATCGTCGTCGTCGTCATCATCATCATCATCGTCATCATCATCATCATCATCATCATCATCAACATCATCATCATCATCATTGTCACATTTGTTATTGTCGTGATCGTCATCATTATCATCATCAACGTTGTCGTGATCGTCACCATCATCATCACCACCACTATCACCACCACAGATCCACCACCACCCCACGATCACCACGATCGCCACCATCACCATCATCATCATCATCATCATTGCGCTCGAAAACTAAAAATAATAAATCGCACTGTGACCTTTAATAAGAAATACGCCGTGCCGTGAAAAGATGATAAGCCGGTTTTTCGTTGTTCTTGCCGTGCGGTAGCTACGGTTGCCTGATCTACATGGCAATGCAGGTCGCCTCTGGCATGAAGTACCTCGAAGGTCTTAACGTCGTCCACAGAGACCTCGCCAGTCGCAACTGCCTCGTCGGACCCAACTATCAGGTCAAGATCTCCGACTTCGGGATGAGCCGAAGTCTCTACGCCAGGGATTACTACCGCTTCGAGGGAAGGGCCATGCTCCCCATTCGATGGATGGCATGGGAGTCCGTCATGCTCGTAAGCCAATAGGGGCTCTATTGTCATAATAGTTCCTCATTAACGACGTTGTTTCATTGCATTGATAATTGGCGGTGCCCTCCTCGAATATCCAGACGTGGGACTGACGCTAGCAGAAGTGTGTATGGTAGTGGCAAAGTATCCTATATGAGGCGAATGCTTCTACATACTGAATTAGATTAGTGTCTGTTTAACTACGCCGTGCCGTGAAAAGATGATAAGAGTCCCCTCCTCGTTTATCCAGGCTTGGGACTGGCAATACAAGTCGCATAGGTTAATACTTATCACTGTGAACGTTTCTATCCACGTTTTCATAGAGTTACTATACATTTTGTTCGCATGTAAGTATAACTTTGCTTTCTGTTTTGTTTTTTCTGTCCAGTTTTTATTTTATTTTCATCTTTTTCTCTTTCTTTCTAACCAAGTCCTCGCTAAATTATTTCGTACTTATTTTTGGAATGCGCTTTCTTCCTCTGTCTGCTCTACAATTCTGTCTTCTTCTTTTTTCTCTTCCCAAAACCTACTTCTTCTCACGGGCCTTTGCCCAATGGATCATTCAATATTCAGTGAACACACCTTTAAAACGGATGTATACTGTTTCATATTAACGTCAAACGCCGTTAAACGCCGTATGGGTGGAAATTGAAAAGAAAATAATAGTAATTCGAACTGGGAGCACTTCTGTACAGTTCGGGATGAGCCGTATAGTAACTCCCGAACACCAAATAGGTCTAAAATGCAACAATACAACACAATACATCGATAGTAATTTTTTATTTACAAAGAATGGCTAATTACGTTACAGCGTAATTATAATACTCATCTGTAGAACACGCACGCTCTCAAGCACGCAATTGTCCAAGTCTAAAAACCCTCTGCTTTATTTGAAGGGCAAGTTCACAACGATGACGGACGTCTGGTCGTTCGGAGTGACCTTGTGGGAGGTGATGACCTTCGCCCGTCGCCAGCCCTTCGAGACCCTGACCGACGACGAGGTGATTGAGAACTGTGCGCACTACTACCGCCGTGACTGTGACCAGCTCTGCCTGCCCCCGCCCCACGGCTGCCCCAAGGAGATCGTTGATCTGATGAGGGAATGCTGGAACCACGACGACTCGCAGCGACCAACCTTCCGCGAGATCCACATGTTCCTCGAGAGGAAGAACCACGGCTATCGACCAATGGAGGAGACGGGGTTCGACCTTCCCATGCTCTGATTGGCTGTCGGGTCAATTCCGCGCAGCCAATCGGAGTGGAGAATCTGATTAAGACACGCTGATTGGCTGTGTTAGGTCATTCCTGGCGTTCGATTTTCGACCAATTAGCGTAGAGAGTTTATAGGGGATACGCTGATTGGATGTTGGGTCATTCCTGGAGTTTAGTGTTCGACCAATTAGGGCAGTGAATCTATGAATGATAAGCTGGTTGGTTCTTCTGTTATGACTGCAATGGAATGTTTAGCCAATCGGAGTATACGAGCGGCACAGATGATCCTGATTGGATAGCTGGTGAGCCAATCGGAGACTCTGGCTAAGAAGACATTGATGTCTATTAAGTAACGCTCTGTGTAATTTTACAGCTGGAAAGTCGACCAATCGCAGGGTTTGATCGGCAGAACTATGCATGCTGATTAGCTCTCGAGACATTTTTATAGCTTAACTCTCAGCCAATAGGAGAACAGTGAATTTTCTGATTTCCTTGGACCGAAAGCCATTCACGTGATACTTTATGCAGACAACTAAAGATGATTGGCTCTCATATCAGTATTCCAATTATTGGTTGCTATTAACCACATTGACACTCATAATTTTATCATTGTTCCAATTGTTTGCTATTAACCACATTGGCTCCCATAATTTTATCATTGTTCCAATTGATTGTTATCAACCACATTGTACCTCTGTCATAACAAAGATTATCAGCGTCGCCCTCCTTTCCACAGTCTTGTTACTGGCACAATCATCGGCACTGAAAAAGACGAAATTCACAAACTTCTTTATGGTTGTCCGTCCTATAAATAATGTCCTATGGCGAATCAGAGTGCTTGTGTTGCATGCTGCAGACAAACGTCCTGGGATGCAGCGCCGCCGTTAGGCGTACGCACTTACGCAAGTGCGTACAGCGCGGAAAGGCAAAAAAATAACAAATTGTAAATTAAAGCGTGAAATATTGTAAGCGATGAAATTCTATTGAATCTACTTTAGTAGTGGACCACGTACACTTCTCACTCACTGCATGCCCATTAAAGATCGTCATAACAGTTCATAACTTCATTTCGCGTATTCTTATGTTGTGCAAGTTGTGCGTACAGAAAAAAGTGCGTACAGAAAAAAAATCCTGGCGGCGCCGCTGCTGGGATGAAACGTCCACTGGATGAATCGTCCGGGGATGAAACGTGCACTGGATGAATCGTCCGGGGATGAATCGTCCGGGGATGAATCGTCCGGGGATGAAACGTCCGCATACACGTATACATTAATGTACACAGCAGAAATTTGCCATCTTCATTTAGCTGCTTGGCTCGCGACTTTTGTGCTACTTTTTAATGTGATTTCAGCGACCAAGCACTTTCGAAATTCATTTCACTAATTCATTTCGATAAGTCATATAGCGAAACCTACTCAGAGGCGCTCCCAGCCCAGCCACAGCAAAAAAAATAAGATTTGAGCGACTTATAAAAAGCCGGTTAGCCTGCATGGGTATACCAATTGAGTGAAACCGTGGTAAAGCTCTACAATATTATACAGATCTGCGAAATTGCACAGACTCGTTTTGGAGTTGGCGCAAATGTTCACCGCTCATGCGATCTTTCATGGCTTTTTTAACGTGCAGTTGTACACAAAATGTGCAGTTCTAAATGGATTTGTGCAGTTGTAGAAGCACTTCTGTACAGTCAAAAACTAGCAAAAAAGGTAATTTTCCTCCGATTTTAAGTAATTTACCGTGGAAGAAGATGGAAAAGGAAAGGAGTTGTGCAGTTCTAAAAATTCCTTAAAAACAGCCCTGCGATCTTTCGATCCACTCGTTTAGATCCTATTGGCAGCTGTTGACCTCGGTATGAACCGCAGTTGAGGGACCGGATGAGGATTCAGAAATGTCTGGTAGATCTGACCAATTGTCTGGTCGGAGTCACACTCTATCCGGAAGTTCTGGATCAGTTTTATCAAGACCAACCGTAGTTCCTGTTCAGCGACTCTTCGCCCTGCAAGGAACAGCAACGAACGGTTAACGGCGTCAAAACAATAATTCAAGATAATTAAAGATACATTAGTGGCAATAGAAAGCTTCATCTCCTCTCTGCCAGTAAGTTCGCTGCGTTCTATTAGATGCTCTCAAAGACTTGACCTCATTATTATTCACGTCAGGACTGTCGTGGCCCAGGTCATGATTTTCCTTCAAAATAAACTTCAACCAACAGTCATCGTCGCCTTTCTCTGTGTAGCCTTTCCTAATCTTTCTCTGGCCTCAAATTATGGGTTTTTTCTCCGGGAGCGCATCTGAAAGGGATGGGATAAGCGCTTTATAAAATTAATAATGGTCTTAAAATTATACATTGCAATACGATATAATAAAATACATACATTGGTAACATTGCCTGTCTGTTCCAGTTCATAGAAGCAGCATCAAGGAAGCAGGAGTGCCCAGCACATATATCTGCATCGAGGTTCACAGAAACAAGACCCAACACCGAAGATTGAGGATTGTGTGGATGATGTTTAAATATACATTGAGCATCTTCCATATCAAGTAATGCAATACTACTATACTTGATTCAGCGCAATATCAGCGAAGGTAAATTAGAAAGAGCGTTGTTTCGAGTACCTATGCACATTCTCGGTCCGAAGCTGAACGGCAGAACGAGATACGGATGAATGGTTTCAGTTGATTGTCCTCTCAGCCATCGTTCCGGAACGAAGGAGTTCGGTTCATCGAAGTACTTTGGTTCACGCAGAACGATGTTGGCAGCCAAAGACAAATGTGTCTACAAAAGCAACGAACTTATTTTAGACAAGTTTATCGTTCAACTGATTCCTTGAAACAAAACTGTATTAATCATTTTAATGTATTGTGTGACCAAGGCGCAATCATGTTTATATCGAGAGGATCACTGCGCTAAAGTGCAAACCGGACTTGGACCTCCCCCGGACCAACCGTCTCAAAAGACGCAGACCTTGTGAATAAGCAGGTACCATGTACTTGGCTTTCGAGTGACGCTTTAGAAGGTTGAAGAATACGCTTGTGACTGCTATTGTGAAAGTGAAAAGAAGTATCGGTTAGCATAGCATAATTATAGTTTAGGCACTTATCATCAGGACTTTTTTAGCTCAGAGTTCTACGCGTCATGCTGCCCAGCTTCAACCGGTCCGGTCAGCAGGTCTGCTCCATACCATTAACATCTTGGAGCAGCTAGACCACCTTGTCTGATTGAAGAGAATATTGGGAGAGAGATATGAAGGACAACCTGGGTTAATGCCCGTATGTGTCCCACGCTCTCCTCCGACTCTCTCCACCGGCCTGTGCATGTCTGCTCCACATCATGACACCTTGAAGCATTTGGGTCGCTCTGTCACTTGTGTCGTGGTTTTTGCGAATTTCAATCGTCTTGGTCTTTTACTGCCAGAGTATCGCCACCCATCTGGCAAACCTTCCTCCTTTTGTCCGGGCTTAGGACCGGCACAGGGAAGTTGCTGGTGCCCTGTGGCGGAGGATGGATGCAGTTTAACCCTCGGGCTACCAAGGGGGGTGGTTGCCACCCCCCCTAGGTTTTTCGCAAATCAAACGCGTTTCGTCTGGAATAAAATTTTGAAAAAATTGGTAGCTGTAGAGTGTTCATTGAGACACATTTTGAGCTAAAATGTTTGATGATGCCCCCTACCGTTCAAACGTTACACCCGATATACCCAAGGTACCAGGGGGGGTGGATACCACCCCCACCCCCTAGAATATCGTCTGTAACTTTTTTGTCCTTTAATATTAAGAGACACAAATTATACCATTCTATAGAGGGAATGTGGGGCTACATTTCCATGCTCACTGAGTTGTCTTTTGACAACCGGAAGTGCTCAAAATAAATTAAAATATAAATAAAGGTGTTTTATTTTCATAAAATTGTCATGTTTTTTCTATTATAACTTATCCATAATTTATTTTTTAATAGAAATAAATTATGCCTTTCTGTAGAGGGCATTTAGGGCTATTTTCTGATACTAAATAATTTGTCTTTTGATGACAGGAAGTGCTCAAAATAAATTAAAATCTGTGAAAATGTTGGGTTTTTTTACAACGCAAGCCGATATGTCTGCGTAAACGTTTTTCAGCGGCTAAAACATGTTTTTTTGTTTTGATTGAACATAAAACAGACTTATTACTAGTTTTTATAGTTGAATAATGGACTTTATTATATGTAAACTACTTTTTACATATAAATCATGTATAAAACACACAGAATCTAATATATTCCTTATGCGTAAGTATACAATTTGTGGAATCGACGGGTACCCATGGTAAAAAATTCATAATTTCGAGGGGCATTCATATTTTTTGAACCTAAATATACCAATTTGTGCAGAAATGAAAGCTGAATCGAATGGTGTATTACAAGTTATGATATCTCAAACCAAACCCAAAATCCAGGGGGGTGGTAACCACCCCCCCTTGGTAGTCAGTGTTACAAAAAAAGCTTGGTAGCCTGAGGGTTAACGTCGTACCCAGGACACTTCAGAATGATACTGTAGGCCTATACTTCGGGGCATAAAAACAACAATAAATATTTTAAAATAATTAATTGAATATTTCGCTTCAATACTCGACTATTATTCGTTCAACGTTTATACTTACACCAGCAGGTACTTGATATCCGGCAAGTACCATGTCCTGCGCAATTCGTGATATTTCTGCTCCAGGTGGATAGAGTCTAAGGCACATAATTATTATTATCAACTTTTAGTATTTTATTGCTTTTATTTTTAAAATTATTATTATTGTCATTATTATAAATAATTATCATCATCATTATTATTTCGTTGCCCTAGTGTAGCCTACATCGCTCCTCCATGGACATTATTAAACAGAAGATTCTCAATTAATATTATCATCATTGTTAGTAGGAGTAGTAATAATAATGACTATGATAATTATTATTGTTGTTGTTTCGTACATAATATGGATATGGATGATGATTGGGGGATACGAAAACAAATTAATACAAAGGTAGAATGAGAGAAACACAGAGACCGACAGGTAGTTGCATGGGGATAAGCAGAGAAGAAACAGATAAATAAACAGAGCAATGATATGTTTTGTGATCATCTGGAGTAATAGGTATCGAACCTGAGACCTTCCTTGAAGCAGGCGCGCATGTAACACATCCTTTGGATAACGTCTTCTGTGACGGGTTCCGCTCTATCGGATGCAACTTCCGAGATCTGTTCGTACAGTTTCTGCTGCTTGTCTTGATTGGCAGCGAGGCAATAGAGCTGGCTCAACAGGCCAGGAGCGATCTTCAAACGAGAACACATAAGTATCACAGATACTGACATAAAGAGGCCATTCCTGCGGCAGGGTAAAACTCCCGATATAGCCTGAGCCTGGATTACGCTCTCACTTATCCAGCAGCGTATTTCGATGTCGTTTCAGAAATAAATTCAAATCGCATCCATGTTTTAAGATCTCATGCTCATTCCAGACATAATTTCGGACCATGTGCAGTACTTAAAACGTTGCTTCAAACCACATGATTTACATATAACTTCACAAACATTTCAAAATTATTTACAATCATCTTAGCGGTTTTTATCAATTCAACAATCATTTCAAATATCAACATAATAGATTTTTGTTATATTATAATAATATTATATTATAATAATATTATATTGTAATAATATTATTATATTACAATAAAAAATCTATCGCTATTTTAAAAAATATTTTCAAATCAATAGTCAGTCGTAGCAATCGTTTCAAATCGCAGCTCATCATAGAACATCATCATCATTTCAAACTGATTTGAAATCACGTGCGTAACATTCCACTTCATAATCATGTAAGCTCAATAAATCATTTCAAATCAAATAGATAAAATATAGCTATAAGATATTTCAAAAATGTCAGCTCAAGTCACATGCACAAGATATATGATAACTTCTTCTCTTCCTTCTGATTCCTTCCTCTCATACAACTTCGTGATCATTCAAAAAAATCATTCAAAGTGACTTACAACGTAGCCTATCGGCACACAGTGCGGTGCAAGGTGACCGTGCACTTGCGATCCATGCAAACAATAATAATTATTACAGATCTATCATAATATCTATGAGGAAATCAAACAGAAGTTGCTGATGTTACCGCATTCATTCCGTCCGACATAGTACTGACGATAAACATGAGTCGATCGTTGTAGCTGAGCGATTGTTGGTTCAACAGATGAGTCACATAATTGTGATGAAATCTGACTAAATGAGGCTTATTATAATTATTATAGAACTGATCGCTTTTTAATTCATCTTTCGCTTTGAGTTCATTCACTTTGTCACATGTCTCGTCGAATAGTCTCTTCACGTGACTAAAAGCAAAGCAAACGATCCATGCTTTGGTCAGTTATACCTGATTCCAAGGGTGGATACAGAAATTTTCGAAGGGGGGCCCAAATTTTCGGTCGTGTTGGTGGGACAGGGGAAAAGTTTCGTCTTATTCGTCGCCAAAAAACTGATGACCTTTTTTTAGTCATTCGTCCAATTTTTCAGGAAAAAGAAACCAATTCAGCCGCCAAAAAAGTTGACGACCTTTTTTTAGTCGTCAGTCATCATAGTCTGGAGGCAGGGGCGGATCCAGGGGGGGCCAATCCGGCCATGGCCCCCCACTTAGAAATTTCTTTATTTTTGACCAGCTATTTTGCTCGGAAAGTAGACGTGGCCCCCTTGAGTGGTTCCGTAGGACTTTGGCCCCCCCTTCGAAAATTTCTGTATCCGCCCTTGTCTGGAGGTGTGGTAAATCAAATGGGGGGTCACGTCCCATGCGATTTTTTAATGGGGGCCTGGTATCCTGTTTTTTCTCACCCGCTGCATTTATTTAATGGCTTGTTGAAACCAAATGGGGGGACACGTCCCATGCAATTTTTAAATGGGGGGGGCATGGCCATTTTGGCCCCCTCCTGGATCCGCCCCTGCCTGATTCCTTTATTTTACTCGATATTTTCAATTGATAGTTTACTTATAATCGCAATCGAATGTAAAATCTACTCAGCGGGATCCTGATCTCGTTTAGCTCTACTATAATTGTAGCCAATATTGTAGCATTGTCTATAATAGGCTAATTTATTGTCTAATTGTCGTGCTTTTCTCACTGTTACAACATTATTGGATGACGTAAAAAAACTTGATTGATTGAGATGATCCATTGATTGATTGATTGATTGATTGTTTGTTTGATTGATTGAAAACAACACAGTGGAATGTAGTAGGCCTAGGTCCTGCCCGATACCCGATACTCGATGCCCGATGGAAGCACAATAATAATTATATCGGCATATAATACTGGACCATGCAATAGAATATCATGCAGTGCATTACGATTTAACATAGAAAAATTGTCTACATTACAATACAATACAATACAATGCTGAAACATGCACCATAATACCGCATCATAGCCTGCCAAGCGTTACTGCTAAGGTAAGAACATCATCAATAATACTTGAAATATTAACGTATACCCAACGAAGAAGTCTTCGTTCTCGACAAACTTCCTCCACGGTCGAGTAGTGATCCATCTGTGTAGTGGAACAGCGAAATCCATCTGCGTTGAGAAGTCCATGGTAGCGTTCTTCGTATCGACCATACGACGTTGCCATGACGACCTGTCAGCTTCTATGCAACCAAGTTTCTGCTCGAAGCAAGTCATTCCAGCCGCTAGAAAATAATGGTTAGTCTATTCATCTGAACTTGGAAAGTTACGAACTGCACTATTCAGAAATGGTAGGCTACAATAATATTTATGATTAGAGAAATTATTAGTAATCTAAAAATAATTATTATGGCATAATTATAACACTAGAAGAAGAAATATTCCACCAGTAACAATATCAGGAGCAATAATAGAGTTATAAGTATCAGCCTTGCTAATTTAGTCTGATCGAATGCATTTCGCTGCAATATTACCCAATTAAATACATGTAAAATGCAATAATTGTAGCTTAATTCAATTAAATCCAATATAGTATGGATCCAAATTATCTTGCCTAATTCAATATCCTATAAATCTCATATAAATCTAATCAAATCAAAACGATTGAAATTTGCATAGGCCTACTATCGTTCACCCACAGGCCTATTCATCGCAAGTTTTTTTCTTTTGCCGTGACTGTACTGGGGACTCTCCCGAGTGGACTTCTTGATTGGGCGCTAGGCAAGTCCATAGGCTAAAATAATGAACGAATGAATGGATTCAATTTAAATCTTATATAATCTAATCGATGTTTAACCATGTACCGTCTATCGCCCATGCATATAGTTCGTTGTCCAGTTCCGTTATGGATCCAGTCTCTGGATTTCGAATGCGGTAAATATGTTGAACGAAATCGTCGGCCACTTTGTTGCTGTTCGGAAGGAAGACGGTGACTGCCTTTGGAACCATCAGCTGAGGGTTTATCGCTTTACGCAGACGATACCATTCGTCACCGTTACTTGAATAGAACACAAAAAAGTGGGATTCTCGTTTTGTCGCTACAGCAGTGCTCATGTTGTTGATAAATTATTATTTGGCATTCTCTTTTCGTCATAGTGGCTTCCATATTTAGATATGTTATTTTAATATTTTATTTCCTATTTTAATCTAGACGCTTAACGTGGGTTACGCAAATGTTGGCCTGAACATCATACTTTACACGCAGGCCTATTTTAGAAGGTTAGTACTCTGTTGCTGTCAGGACCGGATTAAGGCATGTTCAACATGTTCGGCCGAACAGGGCCCCACACTTTATGGACTCTCATAATTTATACTCGTCAGCTATTTCTGGAATATAAGTTGCTAACAAATGAACAAATTAGGGCGGTTCAGATAGGTGAATTCATGTAACGACACGAGGACAACTTGTTACAGGTAGCTTATAAACAAATGTTCTTCCGTGCTTCTGTTTTCATTCCTATTCTACAAGAAGTTCATATTCGTATAAACAACCAAATTTTGCTCATGCTAACACTCGGTTATTTTCGTTCAGATATACGGTGCTAATATTTGGAACAGTATCCTCTCAGGTATACCTGTCAATTATATGATCTTTATATCTTCAAGAAACACGTACATGTATAGGCTACGTTGTTACAAAATCAATCAATTAAATTTGCTTGAATGTTTATTGTGTTGCATTGGGTGTGTTAGTTAAGTGTTAGTTAAGTTGTGTCATCGTTTCTCCATTAACAAGTTTCTGTCATGATTGTATTTTTATTCCTGCAATCATATAAACCGGTTGTCATGTGCTATTGTGTTTTGTATTTCCATATTTGCTGGATGGCCCTATTAGCGGGATTATCCAACCCTTTGGGGTCTCCCCTTGATAACCACTAATAAATTAATAATGCGCAATCTCATTGTTGAATGCCATGATTATTTATGTGGTAAAAATTATAAAGAAATAAACGGAAACTGAATGCTTTCGTGTATTTCAAACTCAGTGTCAGTCAGTGGTCTATTGTGGTTTTTTGTACTTTCATTGTTTTGTGATTATAAAGCATACGAAACTGAATAGTATTTTAACTGGATTAGTAAGAATTTGCAGTTAAGAACGGAACACAAACGAACACAAAAGATGCAATGGTAGAGAATAGAATACGACAGGATGCAGTGGAACAGAGTCGAATAAAGTGAAGCAGTGTAAAGTTGAAGAGAATCGAGAAGAAAGGAGTAAGACACAGAGTAAAAGAAAACGCAGTTCAAGCGAATGGAATAAAACATATGGAAGAATAGAATGGGCCATTGCTAAATAATTATAGGCCTAAACGTACTAGCTCCCGAGCCCAGTGGGCAGTCCTTTCCATCTCCGGTAAGTCATTTCCGCTTCCATGAAGGCCTCGATCTTGGGAGATCTTCCGTCGTTCATGTAGACGGTTCGTACATCATCTGGATCGAAGACATGAACCGTCGTTCGACCAGACATCGTTTCCTTGAAGACGCTTCCGTATCTGTGGTAGTTGTCTCGCAGTATCTCGTGGTACCTTAAATACGAAGGATCTGGAAACACCGGTTTTTACCAGGACGTCGTTAACTTGTATGTATGACGATTTTAGGGGTTGTCATGACTGAAACCTAGGGTTTGAAGCAGGGCTGTTTTAAAGGAATTTTTAGAACTGCACAAACCCTTTTTCTTTCCCATTGTCCATGGTAAATTTCTCCCAATCGGAAAAAATTGCCTTTTTCAACTAGTTTTAACTGCGCAGAAGTGCTTCTACATGTTTCTACAACTGCACAAATCCATTTAGAACTGCACATTTTGTGTACAACTGCACGTTAAAAAAGCACTGGTTTGAAGCCCATATCAGGCGAAAATGCATCCAGACAGTCGCTTTATGCCTTGCGAATCATGACTGCACACGGCCTCAAGGGACCAAGCCTGCATGACGTTTGTAGGATGACCACAGTGGCCCGCATGCTATATGCGGCCCCGGCATGGTGTGGATTTGCGGGGCATGCAGCAGGAACTCGGCAGACTGCAGGCCATATTGGACTGTTTGATCCGAATGCATTACCTTCCTGAGGACAATCCTACATTCGAGGCTTTGTGTAGAACGGCGGACGGGAGGCTCTTCGCTGCCCTCTTACTTAATCCAGGACATGTATTACACTCACTCCTCCCTCCATTGAGGCCCCAGCCTTATTCCATGAGGCCAAGACTACATGACCGAATCATTCCTAGGGCGGATAAGCTAACGAGGAAATCATTTTTGACGAGGATGCTTTATCAATCATATTTAAATGTAATACCTTATAAATAATAAACCAAAGTGCAGCATAAATTGTTGGTCATTAAAAGAACTTTTTAAATTTAAAATTTATATTGGATTTGGACCTAGGATTTTATGCTATTCTAAAACATGTTGACATTGATTGGATACAGAAATGATGTACGTTTGTTTATTATACCTTGTATGTACACCAAAGTGCGGAAAACTGCGGATAGCAATTGGTATACATTAAAGAATATTCTTATCTTATCTTATCTTAACTTGAGATTCGTGTTATTTTTCTATAGCGCTTCGCTGTGCCTAGTAATAAGCGCAGGACAAAAAGCTTATTCACGAGCGAATGGGCTTTATGAAATGTTTTCATACGCCTACTGTTGGAATGCAGAGTTTTAATTCAGGATTACAAAGATAAAGATAGTCACACTTCATTCTAACTGTCTTCATATTATTAGCAAACAACACGCAAGGAAGGAAGGACGGAAGTGACGTATACATTGAGTGAACTATTTAGAGTCATCTACGCTAGCGCCACCTAGAATGTGTATAATCAGTTATTCCAACAACATTGTAGTCTTAAATCAAGCCGCTTCCACTGTTAGTCAATCATTCAATCCTTCCGCCACATCAGCCACGGGTGAGAATTGCCGGGGTTTGGGTGTCCCAACCCCTATTCTCTCTAAGGATCCAAACAGTAGTCTTCTATGCACGCACTGATTTCACGTGGGTCTGTCTCCCGGCTGTTTTTCTACAATTCTCATGATGCACCTGCCGACCTGCAGGCATGGACTAATGGCTTAGTACTAAGAGGCATAATTATTATCTATTCTAACAATACCCTTAACAGTGTACACCAATTACTTACCGAGTCTGTATTGGAGTAGATTACCAAAATAAGGCAATCCTTTGGGACCCGGTATCTGGTCAAACGGTTTTGCCCTCTCGTATTCCGTCTTCAACTTGCCATGTTTGGTTGCAGTCAGCGTCGAATTTGATCTCCATGACGACGACCATGACGAACGGGTCGCCATGGCAACAGAAATGGTATGTATGTTTCGAGGGAGCATCATGCGAGTTTGTGATGGCATGTCTAATAAGTCAGATTTCTTCAGGTTATAATATTATAATTATGTATAAATTTGAAGCTCTCGAATACCTTTACTGTCTTATAGGTTTCGAAGATAGAACTGTTATCTTCTGTAAATTCCAAATAGGCCCTATGTGAAACGGTGAAAGTTCTCCAATTTCTTCGTTTTGTAAATCCTTTGGAAGGTTTTGATTTACAAATTCTCCAACTTTGTCTCCATCAGCTGTAAAGGTCTGGGAAGTATTCTTCTTGTTGGATATTTTGGGTTTGTCTGATGTGCTTTGTTCGAGATCAATGATTAATTGTAATCCACTAATCTGTGAATATGTCGGATTGACACGAGTTACAAATCTCTGAAAGTCTCAGGCCGCCGCGAATTGAGAATCCGCAAAGATCTTGGATATTTTAATGCTATATCGTCTATCTATATTGAGCATCGATGATGACTCGACTTTATGAATCTATCCGACACATCTGATATCCTTAAGTTGTGAAAATAAAAATATTTTGAATCTCCTGCAGCTACCGGTACAGCTCTTGCACAGCACTCCGAGAGAAGTGTGAAGATCTGCACTGTCCGTAAAACGTCCAATTTTCAAGAATAGTAGGCTATGTAATTTGCCATAATATTCAAACATTCAAGTTTGCAGAGCCATAGCTAGACACAATCGAGTGTAAGGCTTAGTGCCACACTTTCGCGTCTAGAGAAAGCGTATTTTAGGAAAAGTCTTGACGAATGTACTACCAGGATCTAAATAAACATCGTTTGATTACTCACCACTGCCAGGTCAAGGCATACCGTGCTGCCAGCACCGTATGTCAGTTGTGTGTGTGGTTTAAAACGAGGCAGAGGTGCATGGCTTTGTTGTTCACGAAAGAAGAACGCAATAGTTGCAGTTAAGGGTACAGCATGTTATGCACAGCGCACAATCAGAAAGGACTTTAAATCTAATAGTTGACGCATCGGATACTGACGGTTTATACAGACTATTACAGAGCGCTGATATACAGTAGTGGCCAAAAGTTTCGACCACCATAATAATTCTTATTTTAATTTATAAATTCACTGAAAAAGATGCAACTGTTTTTCCACCGGGAAAAAAATTAATACTTTCAGGTGATTCTTTTATAAGAAATTATGGCCCAAGGTCGATTGGTCATAGGCCTATTAGCCATAGGCTGATCGGTCATGTGCCGCAAAAAACGAACTTAACCCTAATCATACCGGCATATAAAACAATTTAAACGTCCTGGGTGGGTCCGAAAGGACCCCATCTTTGTTTTGCTGTATAAGGTTCAGAAACGTTCCCTGTAGCCCGGTTGACAACTGTAGATGCTCTAATGAGGTAAAAAGTTGGAGAAAATAACTTTTTAACACCAAGTAACAGCTCTGTTGCCTACTATGCCCCATGTGATAGACTTTAGTCACTTTCATCAGTCTGATGCGGGTTTCACGTGCAACTATCACATACAGACGGCTGTACGCAGTGCGTTTGGCAAACAAGATTGTGACAGGTAAAGCAACGGCGATTGACTGCAGTCTGATTCACGCTGACAAGATTGACACCTCTGCCTATTCACTTCCGGTTGTGCTGCAGGATCACAGTGGCTCAGTACTGGTGAAAATGCTCATTATTATTTCTTGTGAGGGCCGTTCATAAATTACTGTAGATAATTATCTCAGGATCAAGCATGTTTTGAAATTTTGACAATCGATGAATATTTACCAGTTTTATTCACATTATAAAAAGGGTGCCCGATTTATTGGGACACAGTGTATAAATTATACCCAGAGAAAGAAAGAAATTACTCCGATGCCGATTGCCAAGTGATTAATTATAGGCCTACCTGGGTCGTTGGAAAGTGAAGTCAATTTCACCATGACGTCATCTGCATATATGACGTCATTAATGAGCCGACGCTCTCGTTTCATTTAAAAGTCGCATTTGAAAACGGGATGCATTACGTTCATTCACTCTACGCTGCTTTTCGCTGCCACTGCAGTAAAGTAAACTATAATTCAAGCGTAATAAAGTGAATGGCACGCTGATGTTGCGCTACTACGTGTATTTCTACTTCTGCGGTGCGGCTATTACCATCTACGTGGCATTTCTGGAGCTGCGCTTCGAGCAAATGGAGCACGGAAAACACCACCACCCGTCACTTGACCCAGGCAACGATGAGTTGGGGAGGGCAAGGGTGAAGCGTGATGTAACGAGTGATGATGAGCCGCGTTCGGTGGTTGAGCAACTGAAAGAAATGCTCGATGAATTTCGTCGTCATGTTCGGTCGTCGAAACTACGTCGGCTGCAAGAGAGAGGTCCTTCGAATCCTACGATGAAGGTAAGCATAGGCATGGTCGTTGCAACAAAGAACGTTACCCCATGCATTCCTCCCTCGAACATTCATTCATTCTGTGGATTTATATAGCGCCATTTCAAGAATCTACTCAGAGGCTTACCAGCCTAGCCCCGGCGAAAGAAAAAAGACTTGAGAGATTTGTAAGAGAA
Source organism: Lumbricus terrestris (assembly GCA_949752735.1). NCBI lineage: Eukaryota > Metazoa > Annelida > Clitellata > Crassiclitellata > Lumbricidae > Lumbricus > Lumbricus terrestris. Next base: position 33,557,015 of record OX457052.1, read on the forward strand.
AGTTTGGTTGGTCAGATGTAGCCTAATAAATGCAGCTTTGAAGGATGGATGTCATTCCAGATGAACAGCCCTATACAACACACAGATGTCCGGAACGGCGGGCCCCTTACTGTTACCAGTGCATGAACTGGAATGCGGAGTTTATTTATCCAATATACAGGGTTCATATTAGGCTACGTATAAATGGGTCTACTGTTACAGTGCACGTACTTGTAATGTTCCGTATATAATTTACTGCTGCTGTAGTCAGACAGTGCTTTCCAACATGGATTGCGTAAATGAATATCACTTACATGTATCTATTGTAGGCCTATTATCTTACATTGTTTTTCACAATATCACTTGTCTATAATAGTGATACCTTACATTGGTTTTCACTATTAGGGAACCCTTCCTGGCGGGTCCCCATCCGATCAGAGAGTATACGAGTATACGGAGGCAGTTGCTACGACTCTGAAAGTATAGGCCTATATAATCATTATTGTAAGTAATTAAGTAAGTAAGCAAGTAAGTAAGCGAGTAAGCAAGTAAGTAAGTATGAATTCAATTTAATTCTCAGTTTAAGATCGCAATTTGAGTTACGAACGTGCTGTAATACGCCAAACAAATTTATCGACGGCCGTTGTTGTCATAAGCTGTCGCTAAACGCTGGATTCATCCGGAAGTCTTCAACTCCGTCACTGGTTGCACTCTACCATTGCTAGTCCCAAGCCTGGATCAAGGAGGAGGGCGTCTGAACTTTGTTATCACATGCACACAGTGATGTTAAACTGCAACTACTTACATTTAAAGATGTCTTCTTTATTCATATATATACTGTTTGCGTTTTTCGTTATTTGTTCCAGGCGCCGCTCGTCAAGATGGTGCAAAAGGAACCGATAAGGGAGAGGAGCAAGAGGCAGACAGAGACAGAGGAAATGATACAGAGCTACATGAAGAGGGAGAAGAAGAAGAAGGAGAAGAATGTGAAGGTGAAGAAGTGGAGGCGAAGAATCAGGCGAGAGTCGAAAAAGAAGAAGACGACCGATCCTCCCGTTCATAAAGCAGACACCTCCCGAGATATGTACCTCTCGGTTAGTCGTCTACATAATAATGGTCAAAGTTAAACTAGAGGTAGGTGCAACGCTGTTTGGCAGACATGACGTAGTAAGGTCAATCGGAGCGAATAAAGGTTTGAGGATTATTATGGTCGAGGTGGCGATGATGATGACGATAATGATGATGATGATGGTGGTGGTGGTGGTGGCGGTGGCGGTGGCGGTGGCGGTGGCGGTGGCGGTGGCGGTGGCGGTGGCGGTGGTGGTGGTGGTGGTGGTGTTGGTGTTGGTG